>CM043716.1:25816461-26021461 GCA_023969325.1 Oryzias curvinotus
TCTATCTATCTATCTATCTAAAAAATGTAAATTTGTGCCACAAACCTTTACTAAACAGTAGCTGTAAGCTTCCCTAAGTAGGTTTATGGTTGTGCGTGTGGTGCCGGGATCACGTGTTTAGATGGTGTCATGGTGAATCATTTTCTGTTGCGATGTCGTGAAGGCCTGCAGCTTTTTTTCTGCATCTTTAAAGTTAAAAAATGCTGAATTTTGAAGTTGGTGCAGCTTAGGAGAAATGGAGGTCACCTTTGATTTCCTACCTCAATTTTCTTTTTACTGTGTGGTTTGATTTTTGTTGTTGTAAATGGTTGTTTTCTGTCTCTTTCTAATGGTTTGTGTTCTTTGAGGTTTGAGGTGCTGACCTTCCTGCTGCTGTGCTACAATGCTGCTCTCAGCTACATGACAACCACCTCCCTGCAGTCCCTCTGCCAGCTCAGCTCCAGGTAAGAGATGCACAGCCGGTGTTTCTTCAAGTGGGTCATCTCACTTTGGCACTAAACTTGATGTAGGTTTTTTTTACACTGTTGTCAGAATTAATGAAGCTACTTCCACGACGTGGACAAATGCGTGGCAGTGTGTAAGCACTTCCTTATCTGGTCCCCTCCACTGTACTGAGGCGCCATTCTTTGACGCTGCAGCTGCAAAAGGGTCTGAAAACTGAGCTTCAAAAAGTCATTTTCCCGCTCTGTTCTTGTTTGTACTTGAATAGAAGATGTAAATTGCTTTAAAGTTCCGCTCTGATCATCTTTTGATCCATTTTCAAAGCAGCTTTTAACTATGATGATGCCGGTTTTCTAGGACATAGATCCTGCAGAGCGGCAGGAGTTGACCAGAAATTGACCCCTGAGTTGTGGGCGGGACTGTTCACTCAACCTTTTATGTGATCTCCCACTAGTTTACAGCCCCTCACAACCCCAACCTAACCTGTCTGCTCCTGATTCTCAACAATTTGAATAAGAAATACTCTGAACTGCAGTTTTCTTAATATACGTCTACCATGAGAAAAAAGCTACAAGAACATGTTCAAAACCCCATTTTAATCAGAAAATGTCGCTTGTCCAAAGAGGGTACCTATCGAATTGTATTAAAGCACATAAGGAATGTTGATGGATGGTTTGATTTTTTTAGTCGTTCTATTGTTTTTCACCCCCGTAGGGTGTGCATATGTGGTTACCCCCGGCAACAGATGCGGCGCTACAAAGGCATCAGCTCACGACTGACTGTCACGTCAGAGTTCCTGGTCCAGCTCATCACAGGAATCCATTATGCCTTGTGAGACCACATGTTTATTACACTTACAATCAGATAAAGCGACTGCAGCCCGTCTGTCACACTATATGCTCGTCTGCTGAGAACGTGCAGTGTCTATTTCTTTACAGATTTCTTTCTGTTGCTTTCTTACAATTTAAGGATTTCATAGTTGTACAGTATTTCTGTAAAATACTGTAAAAATGTAATTGTTTGGCAGTATTTCGTTTGATTCAAGTTTATGTAAATGATAAATTATATATATTCCCGAAGAAAATCAATGATCTTGTTGTGTGCAAGCATCCCTTACATTTTAGAATTTGTATGTATTAAGAAATACACACATACTCAATGAAATACAGGAGGAAATGTTGATAAATATAGTAAACTGCTTGCATTTCTTGTATTGCAGAACTAGCTTTGTCAGTGTAGCTGTCCTAAAGTCTGACATAATGATCCAACTTCTCTTTTTTTATTTTGAGCATCTTTGTGTGTTTCTTCATATAGATGCAATGGTGAGGTTGAAGTGGGATCTAAAGCTCTGGATGATGTTCTCTATCGAGCCCAGCTGGAGTTGTTCCCTGAAGCGCTTTTGGTGGGTGCAACATTTTTATTTTTATTTTTTTTTTTATGTTTCCTGCTAAACGTCACGTCTTCTCTTCCTTTCTGTTTTTGGATCAGTGTAGGAAACGGCATGTGATTGAAGTGCACATGCTGACCTTTGCTCTTGAATCATGCCCAGCACAGCGCGCCGCATTGTGTCGCTCTGTGCGTATCGGCAACTGTTAGCCCAGGGTAATCCCTCTAGATTATTTACATGCTTTCCTCTCTGCTCGCTTAAGCTGTAATCCTTAAGACCCGTGGAGTGGAGGATTGAAGCTCGTAAATTCACTTTACTCGTGCCAAAGTCAAGGTGTGCAGCTCCAATACAATCAAAGTACTCAGTATTTGAACTTTAACTAGTGTCAAGACATTTTTTCTTTTTATTATAATCTTCTTAAATGCGCATAGATAACCTCAATCTAAGGCTTTTTGTAGCATTTCTCTGGTGTTTTTGGCAAAGCAGCAGGTGGCTTTTATCCTAATGTAGCTTGATGACGCGCTCCTCATGAGATCCGTGTTGCAAAATTGGACAAAAGATGTTTTGTGACCCTAATGTTGTAATAACTGTTGCGTGATTTAATGCGTCACATGAGAATTTGCAGCAAGATCGCCTCGTTGCGTAAACCGATGACAAACACAAAAGCCGTTTGTGTTTGGACCGCACCCCTTTCCTGTCGAACGTGTTGGTGCTGTGCTGTTTGATATTCATCTGCAAATAATCATCAGGTGATATTGAAAAAACACATTGGAAAAAGAAAAAAAAAAGAACTTTCTGTTTTGGTCTGTGTTTGGATGATGGGATGTAAAGACTAGATCCACTTAATCTGCATCCGAATATGATCCTGCATGAAATACCTGGGAGTTTGGGATACGTTTAAATGTCTTGGGTAGACGTCATCCTTGAGTTTAGCTGTAAAATAAGTTTATCTGTAAAATTCCACCTCCTCTTTGTATTTGCAGGTGTTTATTTGTTGAAGCCTTAGTCACATACGTCTGTACAGTGGTTTGGTCTGAGCAGCTGCTGCAGGTTTCTGGCTTGTCCAGGTCCGTGGAGGCGCATCTTAAACTACCACTCTGATCTGCTTTTGATCTGTTTTAAAAGTGGCCTTTTATTTATGATTATGTTTAGAACCAAAATGAAAAAAAAAAAAAAACTGTCGTTCTCTATGCGTCTATGCAGGAGGAGCCTAGTGTAATTTCTACATCACAACTAATTTTTTTTAAACAACATTTTTTGTCTGCCCTGATTCACAACGATTTGAGTAAAGAATTTATTTAAAAAGTGCAATTTAAGCTTACCTGTAATTATTATTTCTACATGTCCTCCATGATAAGAAAAATGCTACAAGAACATGTTCAAAACACCAAAAACAGTATTTTTTTTGTAGCGGGTCTTTAAGGGTCTCAATGGATGGCATGAAAATGGGACGTACCACTATGGTGCATGTGTTAAGTGTATTGTGAAGTATTCATAAGGCTGATAAGTCGCACGAATAAGTGATGCTGTCGTATGGTGTCCTCACACCGCACTCTAGTCCCGGGGTGGCCAACCCTGGTCCTCAAGAGCCACAATCCAGCCTGGTTTCCCGCTCTTCCTGATTAACTGACTCAATTGATTCCACATCCTGACCCACTGAACACACCTGAAGTAGGTAATCGGCATCAAGCAGTCCGGGGAGAGCTGGAAAACCGGCAGAGTTGTGGCTCTTGAGTACCTGTGTTTGGCCAGCCCAGCTAGATTCATCGGTAAGGCTCCTTACTGACCACGTGCACGTGCTGCACGCACGCGGAGGTCAGGTGATGCGTAAATGCTCGCTGGATGCCCACTGAACCACACTCTGTCTAATTTCCTTAACAATTGGCTCTGTGCAAGACGCACACACTTAGCACCTGAACAGCACTAATGGGCTTCTTGCTCAGTCTTCAGGATTTATGGGGGTTGAAAAAATAAAAAATCCATACAACACGCCTGCGTCTTCCACCTACCTATGACCTGTCGCCCGCAGCATGCCCGTAGAAAAGTTGACATGAACATTTTCGCTCTACGGGCTCACCAACCTTGATACTTTGTATGGGACACCTGCGTACAGGTCTGCCCTTACAGCACACCTGTACGCAGGTGTGACTAAGGCTTCTGATATAGGTGTGGATTTACTGCAGCTATGTGTGTTTTTATTTTTTTTTTATTTTTTATTTTTTTGCTGTACAACTTTATAAAATAATGAATCTGTAATGTCCCTGCTGGGCCCTCTTTCCTGTGAAGGTGGGTAATGCCATCAAGTCATCGCTGCACGGAGCAGCTCTGAAGAGCAACAACAAGGAGGGCACAAGGAGCATCCAGGTGGAGATCACCCCCACCGCCTCTAGGATCTCCCGCAATGCTGTCACTTCCCTCTCTATACGAGGGCACCGCTGGAAGAGACACGGTGAGATGCACAGGCTGGAATAAAGCAGTGAGGAGGAGGACCCCAAAACTGAATTCATTGAAACGACATCAAAAAAAAAAAAGAAGAAAAAGGGTAGAATACGTCCTTTTTCCTCATTTTTCTGCCTGTCTTTGTGTGTTTGCTTTGATTATCAGTTTCAGTTGAGGCACAGACTAAACAATGGCAGTAGAGCAGCTTTTTTTTTTCTTCCATTGTTATAAAGTCAGGTAAATTACAGGCTCCAGCTAGTCTAATGTGTGGGTTTCAATCCCATCATGCACTGTTGACTCCTTTTGGGCGGCTTGGTTGTGGGGGCAGCTGTGATGAAGGGAATGGGGCCTGTGGTGATTGGTCTACCACTTGCTTCAATGACTTTGGTCATCACCATCATCATTGTCGTGATCATTTAGCGTGTAGTCTGTTATGTTTTGATCAAAAATATCTTTTTCTGTCATTACATTTATTATTTACTTGTTTTTCTTGTGTTTGTGTGGTTGTGTGTGCCTGTGCACATGACCTTCTTTTTTTTTTTGTTTGTGCGTGCATGAAATGTGTGTTCATCTGTGTACATGTGTGTGTATTGTCCCACCACCTTCCCATGCTCCCCGTCACCAGAGTCCCCGGAGGTGAGTGTAGAAAGTGACGCGTCCATAGGGGGCGTGGCTATCCCCGAGATCAGTGTGACTGGCGTAGGTGGCGAGCGAATGGCCAATGGAGACTCCCTGCGGCCACGCCCTGACGGCCGCGCCCATGTGGACGGTGACACGGGCGCCTCCTCAGAGGTCAGCCCGGACCCTCGCAGTCATGACTCCGGCAGCACTCGGAGTCAGGAGGTCAGGAGGCAGAAGAGTTTGAGACGAATGGTGGAGAATGAGAGTTCTGGGTTGGCCTCCACAGGGAGGAGCCAGTACTGAGGTGCTGCCCCCCTCCTCCTCCCCGCCCCTGGGGTAACCTAGGTAACCATGTGTGGAGGGTGTGATCTGAAAGCTGCATGGCGATTTCCTCCTTTTTATCATTTCCACTGGGCTATACCACCCTGTCTTTGCCTCCTCACACACTTATCCACTCACTCATCTGTCTTTCCATGGTCATTCAGCCGTTTGCTCTCCTTGTGGCTGAAGCTTCCGCATTAAGATCAGCTTCTGACATTCCCTCAGGCCAAATGATTGGATTTTCTGTTCTCGCGCTACTTGATAGCCGATCAATAACCTCATAAAATGCTTCAGCCGCCTGTGGCTGAGTCTTCAGTAGTAATTGGGTGGTTTTGGTTCATTTATATCGATCCTACAGGAAAGGATATTAAGCTAGTAAGATGATATTTCTGTCCTTCTTGTTTCTAAAAATAAGCGAACGTCCAATTTTACATTCTGGATATTTTCTTGGTATTTTAGGAAACTAAACAAATTGACGTTTTATTCATTTGTTTTGGTACATTTTTACACCTCAATACATTGCACCTTGGTTGCCTGTGGAAACAGATTATTAGCTTCCGACTGTATAAGAGAACTGGACTCAGTGACTCCTCCCCCCTCGTGTTCCAAACAGGAAGTGTAGAGAAAACAAACAGCTGTTACTCCGTCATTCTATCTGCAGAATAAGCATTCTTGCTTATTTGTTTTATAAATATATTTTTTAATTTAAAGTTATTTAAGTTCTAAACTGACCAATCAGAAGCCCCAATTAAAGTATGTTGTTGAACATTTGAAACATTTGATTGACAGATTTCTTGTTGCCAGCTTTCAAGTGGAAGGGGTGCGGACTTCCAACAAGCTCACTCCTGATTGGCGAAAGAGGTTGCCATAGAAATGCTGACTTGGACCAATTCGAACCAATCACTGATTACTGACGACGTCTGGCTCCAACATAGCAGCGTCTGTATCGCAAAAATGCTGACTGAATCATTTGCTTTGAGCTGGAAGTATCATATATTTGGAGGATAAGTTGCGTTTTTTTTTAGCTGGGGGTGGGAACTGCACTCAGGTGTGAAGTTTTTCTTATGCTTTGGTTATCTCAGCATTTGTTCCGATGGAGAAACACTTATTCAGTGTTTCATGAAGCTAAATAAGGTTAGTTTAGTGAAGCGTATGTTCCATTTGTTAGCATGAGAAGCACTTTTTATAAATAAAGTTTGATTCGATTTGATACATTCTGCTCTGATTTGCCATTCAAAATTTTCTTCTTGGTCCCGTATTTTGGTAAATACATTTGCAACTCCAACCCCAGTGCAACTTGTTTATTTTTTATTTTTTTTACATCTGCGAATTTTACTCCGGAGAGGCTTATAGTCCAAACAAATGCAGTAAGCCATGCTCTGTGGGTGACATCACACTCACTTGGTCCAGTTCTCCGACGCAGTCAGTGGTTGTGACTGGAAGCTGAGGAAGGATACGAAGGTCTTTGGTTTCAGTTTAGACGATGCTCATCTGTTTGGAATGAGATGAGAATGAGAGGACCTTCCTATCTGTCAATCAGCTGCCTGCCAGAGTCGTGTTCCTGTGATAGCATCAGATCAGACGGATTTTTGTGAACACGGCTCCTCGCGTAGGTGTGGTTCTTGTTATGAAGGCAATAGAGAAATCTGTCGGTATTTAGAACACATAAAGTAATCAGTCTAGAGTGTGGCGGTGTGTGCCAGCCTTTTCTGCCTTCTCTCTTCCTTTGTGGTCTTTCCCAGAATTCTCCTCTTGCGCCGGTCCCTGTGGTTTTTTTTTTCCCCTGTTGGGCAACAACATGCTGTACTCTGTCACTAAATTACTCACAGCTCTGCTTGATATCCTAATGTGTGATGGATTGCAACTTGTGGTGCTTTGTCAGGTGGCCAGATATCCCCGTTGGTCTAACTTAACAATGTGACAGCGCCACCTGCTGGATAGTAAAACCTCCTTTGGCATCCAGATTCAAGTGCAAATAAATGTTAAAATTGAATTGCTCTTTACAAAAATGTTTGTTTTTCTCTGTGAAATCTGGATTAGCAAATAAAACTGGATGCCAGACGAGGTTGTTTGATGCTTTAATTCGTTTTTTTTCATGCGAGTCCCTTCCTGTCTCCCTCCGTTTGCCTCACAGACGCAGTGGATCTGGGTTCCCCGGATGAGCTGATGGATATCTCGGAGGTGGACGAAGGCGATTGGCCCGTCGGGGTGGGCTCTGACGTCACCCCGCCCACCATCACCATCAGCAACAGCGTCACGACATTAAACCTAGGCATAAAGGCCATTAAAAAGTGTCGGCTCGGCGGGCGCAGCAGCAAAGACAAGGAAGCGGGGCCTCTAACAGCCGTCCGGGCCGCCAGCGAGAGCGCAGAGCTGTCCGTCAAGCGCCTGACACTCACTTCCAGCCAGTCTGTCCCGAAGGCCGGGGCTCTGACCAGCCTGACCCGCACTGCCAGCGCCGTTTTCTCCCGCTCTTTTGAGCAGGTCAACAGCGGCAACGGCCCCGCCGGCAACCACGTGTCTTCAGAGGCTGGCCGCTATTCCTGCAGCCTGCAGGAGGATGGGATGGGGTACTTAAGTCCCATGCCAAACCACACCCAGCGCTCCCCGAGCATTAGCATTCACCTTGGCTCTGACCTTTGAACCCTTTAGCACTCCTGACGGTATGGACCCTTATCTCTGATTCTGTGACCCCGTGACCCCGTTATCTGTGACCTGGAACTTCAAGCCATGCCAATTCTGGACCACAGAATTGTGAAGCCTTTCCCGCCGTTTGTCCCTTTTCGGTATTTTTCCGTGTCTGTGCTGTAAACTGGCTCTAAGCTTCGTTCAAACACTCATGGCCGCCTCTGCTTTTCTCGTCTGCCGTCTTTTGTGAGCTTGACGGACGCTGGTCGTCAAAAAAATATCTATATATTTACAAAGAAACGACGCCTTCAGCTCCAGTGGATTTAGTCAGAGTTGCAGCACGACTGAAGGGTTGTGAATGAATGCACTGAAAACGCATCACTGGCATTGGGAAAAGCATTGGGAAATAAATCTTCTGGAGTTTGTTGCTCTGCATGGCTTCTCTGTACATCCATCCTGGTGTTGCCCTGTTGTCTGAGGGCAGCTGTAACGGTATCTGTGCACAACTGAATGTGTGTGTGCGTGTGTGGAGATGAGTGTGTATATATTGTGCATTTGTGTAACTGTTTTTAAAAACAAGGCTGCTGATTGGTTGATTGATACAGTGAACACGGTATGATACTGTTTGAAGGAAATGTTTCTACTACTTTTTTATTCATGGTAAATACCTTCTCATAGCAATACAACTACCCTTTTAATAGTTTTTTGTCTGATTTTTTTTTTTTTTGCTTTCGATTTGTTTTTGTTTTTTTCAAAGTAAAGTCCAAATTCTTCCTAAAAAAACAGACTTTGTGCATTATCTAGCATAAACTAAATAAAAGGTTTTTTTTGTTTACAATCCGACAGTATTCTTGTCAAGATGGAGAAGCAATACGTACCTAGACTGCTCTCAAAGCACCTTTATTAATTGCTGTCTATTTGCTGATTTAAATACATTCTCTTTTCAAATGACACCTGATTTTAGAACATTTGGGGGAATTATATATATGTGTATAATTAGCAAATATTGAATTTTGCACAAGGGAAAAGCAAAATCTTATTTTTCTCCTAATGGTATTTTAATAAAAAACAGATTTCACTTTCAAATTGTATTTTTCTGGGGAAAAATGTCTTGTTGCTCCAAACAAATTTTGTTTTTTGTTTTTTTGCACCCTGAGCAGCATAGAATAAAACTGTCCTAAATTTTTCTGTTGGCTAAAAAATGTGATGCCTTAAGGTTATTTTTTTTATTTTTTTTTTAAAGAATCATTCAGTGTTCAGTACTGGGAACATCACATCAGGGGCAACGAGGCATCTTTTTTGTCTTTGAATCAACTCTCCCTTTCAAATGTCTCTGTGTCCTCTTTCATTTAATTTTGTCATTTCGCTGAGATGCAACGATCAAAAAGGAAAAACTAACGGAAAGTATCTGCTCCCACTGATGTTCTAAATCCAGCAGCGATGCTGCGTCATCCTGAGGCATACTTGTGTTATGTCGTGTGCTGTAGCTGTTGAGTGTCCATAGATTTGGTGGAACGATACCTATGTTTCTTTGTATGTGGGTTTACAGTAAAAATTGTAAGCTATTGTTGTACATCTTAATGTTAAAGGTGATTATATTGGCCTTTATATGTTTAAAACAAAAATAATTCTCTGCTGCAACTTATGGGGAATAAAGTGTTTCTATATTTCACTTTTGTTCTTGTGTCTTTTGTGTCAAACGTTTTAAAATAAATTTTCATGCATAAATCAAGTGCATGAACGGTTCTATTGAAGAACTACTCTGATGAAAATTGTGTTTTTAACATGTTTTTGTGTTTTTTTTTTTCCTGATGACATATAAAGAAAATTAAGCTTACAGTTGCATTCCTAAGTACTTCTGTATATATCTTTCATCTATCTTTAGCAATAGTTTATTCTCATATTTTTCATTCTTTTCCTTCTTTTATTGGTTACTTACGGTAAATATTTTCAGAAAATAAATAAAAACAAATTAACAAGGAATTAGAAAAGAAGTAAAGTTTTAAAAGAGCTTCTTATATGGAGAGAAATTAGACTCAGTCGGATTTGTGCGTGCGTAATTCTTGATTTGTGCGTAAAGTAGGATTTGTGTATGCATAAATTCTTGCTTTGTGCGTGCGTAAATTAGGATTTGTGCATAAATTTGGATTTGTGTGTGATTTGTCACATAAAACGTTTTGTGTATAAGTTAAAAAAATATAAAATGAAATATATATATATATATATATATATATATATAGATATATATATATATATATATATATATATATATTAATATGCTTTTAATATATATATATATATATATATATATATATATATTAGCGTTTAAAAGTGAACGTCATATTTTCAGATAATAATTTTTATTTTCCTTTAAAGTTTTTTTAAGCCCTGCTACACCCACTGAAGGAAATACGTTTAGAAGGGAAGGCTGATAGGACAATTCTAATGACCGAGCATTCCACTGGTATTTAAACGCAGCACTTACGGACGAATTTGTGAGACGTGAAAATATTATATGAAAACAGTCTCACGGTAGATCTGTGCGTAACTTTGGCTTCGTGTGTGCGTAACAAGGGATTCGTGCGTGTTTTTTAAAGATGTTTGTGTGTAAGTAGTTTTAAGATGTTGTAATCTTAATTTGTGCATACGTAAATTGCATTTTGTATTTTTTTTTTCATTTAAAATTGTTTTAACTTATACACAAAACGTGTTATGTGAGTAACAAATCACGCACAAATCCAAATTTATGCACAAATCCTAATTTACGCACGCACAAAGCAAGAATATACATACACAAATCCTACTTTACGCACAAATCAAGAATTACGCACGCACAAATCCGACTGAGTCTAATTTCTCTCCATACTCTTAGTACTTTTTATTTTCAAATCAAGAAACAAACCCGATGGAAAAAAGGGGGAAAAAATGGTGCTTCAGAGAAAAGCAACAGTGAGTAGTTTAGAAGACAAAAGGGGTTTGTCCTCTAGTTCAGTGAAACTCGTGAAAAAATAAAAATTGGCGAATTTAAAAAATATTTTTATGTTATTTCCTACTGCCTCGTTTAAAAAAATGTTTAAATCAAAATTGAGTCCTTTTATAAGCACAGCGTAAGTTATAGGGAAATCCGCTAGGTGGCAACCGCGTACAGATGAAGGATATACAGAATCGTCAACTCAGCTACGTCACTTCCTGTTCCCGTCCTTTGAACCCTCGAGGACCAAACTGTCTCGGATAAACACATGGCTAAACTGAGTAAGGAGGCCAAGCAGCGGCTGCAGCAGCTGTTCCAATGCGGGCAGTTTGTCATTCGGTGGGGGTTTATCCCAACTGTGCTGTACCTCGGTTAGTATTCGAACAAAACGATGTAAACGACAAGGAGAATGACTTATGACACCTAGCATTTTTTGCTAGTTAGCTCCACTGCCTAGCTATCGGTTAACCTTGCACACGTTTGCCTGTTTATTATTATGTTATTTTTCCATATCTAACACATCTGATTTAGCTCATTAGCTCTGCGTGTGTCTGATATTAATTCTCAGAAATTTTTGTTTGTTTTTTTAACCATTGACTTGTTAAGTAAGAGCTGGACTGACTTTATAGACTTCTATAGAAAAGTCTATCATGGGATTTTTTTAAACACCAAATATCTCACCCATTTCCAGAAGTAAAAACTTCAATCAAGTCTTCAATCATAAATATGAAGAAAGACTTTTTATAAACCCACCCTGTTCTGATAATGAAAACTTGGATGTTTTAGATAAAATAAAAATTTCATTATTTAATTTATGTGACAAATATCTCAAACACAATGCAATTATGTCTATTTTCGCCAATCAAGTGGGCATAGAGTTAGGTGCTCACTAGTGTTTTTGCAGACTCTTAATAAATTTCGAGGGCACTCAAATTTAGAATGGTAGATTGGGACACCTCAAAATAGTGATGGGTAGATGAGGCCTCGTAAATTGTTTTGCTACTTTGCTATTGATTCCTTGTCACTTAATACGGACTCCTGCTGGACAAAAAACATCATTGCAGGCAACCAAGTTAAGAAACTGCTGATATACTGATTAAATGAACTAGTGTAACAACAATATTTATCATTGTAGTTTAGGCTTCCTCTTTCCCATGTCTCGCTCTATAATGCCCCACCATTGAGGAGGTGCTTTGAAGTTTGGCAGTTCTGCTGAACATTTAACCTCTGAAACATAAAATGATTCATTTCAAATAAGAGTCCGATTGAAGTGGAATTGTATTCTGCTAGATCAAGCGGAAACTGAGAGGAACGGATGGGACAAAAAGCCAAAATCACTATTAAAACTATTAAATATTTCCACAAACCTAATTAAAACACCACATTTAACATCTTTAGGAGAGATTCGGTAAAATTAAACGTCAAACACAGGTGGGAGGTGAAAACGGGGGCGTGCGAGTATCGTTCAACAGCTGGGAGCTGGTCGCTCATCTGGGGCATGACCATTTTATTTCCCGACACTGTTAAACTGATTTAGCACCCCGCATTGCATTTGGGGTATATCCTAATGTTAAAAATGGTTGTTTTGTGACCGTTTTTGCGCTGTCATCAATTAAAGGGGCATAATGAACTCCAGCATTAGTCTAAAACGGCGTCAAACCTCGTTCCTGGGGTGTCGGTGTCTCGGTGTGCTGTGGGGGAAGCGTGTGTCTGTGTGTGGGGGGGCGGGGAGATGAAACTTTCGCATGCATCACCGCATAGCTGTGGATTTGCCATTAGTCATCTGTAACCTCAGCGGGCTGGAAACACCAATGCTGATGTCATCCTTTCTGTTGAGTTGTTGTATTTGTTTAGGAGAAACAAATACTCCATGTGTTGGTATACCTTTTGTTAGGAGCTTCTACTTGTTGGTTTATTTGATATTTTATTTCCAAGATAAATTAAAATCAACCATGACCAGCATTAAGTTGGTTTAAATTTGAGCAGTGTGTCCCAGTTTCAGTTTTAGGACTATTTTAAGGCTTCTTGGAATATTTTTCATAGTTTACAGTGGAATTGTCCTGGAATTATCTAGAAAATGAAACTTATTGTCAGCTCTTTTTATATGAACTTTCAGAGCTCGCCACTAATTTTTCAGTTGAAAGACTAAAACTGACCGGTTGGGTAAATTAGAAGCAATCTTGGAATGCAATTAGGCAATAGATCCTGCACAGAAACCGGAGGGTTTTGAGAATCTTTGTCATTTTTCCTGTAAATGACTTTATCACCAGTAAGCTGAGCACTAACTGCTAAAGTAATGACCTTCTTTATGAAGTCTACTGGATGTATTGATATTCCTGCCAACAAAACTTCCAATTCCAGCTTTCACAAAGAAAATTGGTGTTTTTTTCCAATCCTTTCAAAGACCCTCTCCGATGAAAATTGTTTTTTTTTTTAATCTTTTTAACGTGTTTTATAGCATTTTACTGATAATTGAGGACATACGTAAAGAACATTGAGCTTTAAATAGAAATTCTGAGTATTTCTTTATTCAGATCATTATGAATCAGGAGCAGACAAAAAAAATACCCACAACTCAGAGGTGAATTTCTAATGAACTACTGGCGCTCTGCAGAAACCATGTCCTGGAAAACGACATCGTTTTTTAGATTTTGGCTGAAACGGCATAATTATAATTAAAAGCCCACTGGGAACACTTTTACAATAGATCAAATGATGACCACCAGAGCGGATGTCTAAACTGTTATCTTAAACTAAAAATCCAGCTGATTCGTTGTGTTTTCGTCTCTTAACACTGTCTGTCATTTGCAGCTTTTGGGAGTTTCTCCTCTTTTATCTGTCCGTCTCGACTCTTTGGTGTCGTCATTCCTGTTTTTCTTCCCCGCGGTTCTTCGTTTTGCTTGTTTCTTGAGATTTTAGAGATGTCTGATGAGAACCACCAAACATGTTCTGCTGCACTCTGTATTAAATTATCTCCTTCCAGAGGCTTTCGAATCCTTTCCAGTGTTTAATTGAGGGATCTCTACATTTCCTGTTGTTGTGCCAGGTGTCCCAGCTTGTTTCCAGACCACAAGGACTCTTATTTCTTTTGTTTTTAGGCCGCTGTGTTTATTATAGCCCTTTGGTATTTAAAGATGGCTTTTTTATTTGCAGGTTTCAAGCGGGGAGCAGATCCAGGGATGCCTGAGCCTACTGTCCTGAGGTAAAGACACGGTGGTGTGAAGTTACTGCCAACATCTCTGAACCGCAAACGCAGCCCAAATCGAAGGGCTTCAGAAGGAAAGTCTGGAGAAAACAGGAACTGCTGATGATTCAGGAATGTGCTCCTGTCAAACATTGTGGTGCCTTTGTTGTCCGTGTAAAATACTGTCCATCACAGTGACATGAAAACAGGCAGAACTGAAAGATCTATAAAGCTAGGAAAATAACAAATTCTTGAGGTTTGGTTGAATATTGTTTTATTCTTTTTTGTAGTTGAGTGAATTACTTGCAGTAACAAAGTTGAAGCCAAATCAAAGCGCTTTATAAACAGAAATCCTTCTGGGGGCATTGTTTGAAAGTGTTTTAAAGTGGTCAGAAAAGGCTTTCTGCCGGCAAAAAGTACATTTCTGATGAAACACAAAAGAGCACTTGTGTAGAATTCAGGCATTTAGTTTTGAAGGGCCTGTATCATGCTATTCTTAAGCCTTTCAGAGTAAACTATATCCATATATATGATCGTATACCTTTGTGTACCTTTGGCACACGAAAGAACCTTTTTTATATTAAATAGGAGTTATTTTCCTCAGTTCATTTTCCAATCCAGAAGTAAGACGACTCGATCTCTGAGGCACCGCCTTTCTCTCCGCGTTGGTGCCGCCCATTTCATGATGTCATCCTATCGACGGCCTCAGCCTCGCGTCTGTTTCACAAAAACAAAGAACGCCCGAACTTTTGTAAAGATGGATGTGAATACTGTGTATTTAAGGGACAGCATTTTTGCAGATCACCGCTAGTTCCAATTAGAAAGGGGGGCGTGTCTGTGTTAGCCTAGGGGGCGGAGCTGGCAGCACAGACTCTTCCTGGAAGGGGCTGTTCCTGACTTTGTGATGTCACAATGTGAGAACCCGCTCGTTTTTGTAGATTGGGAGGTGTTGGTTCTTAGAGCACAGGTTGTTAGAAGAACACTCTGGAACGAGGGAATGAATCAAAATATCACTTTGAGGTCGTTCTTGGCGAGGAACGAACATTATAATACACTTACAAGTTTAAAAAAGCTCATATAGATCCATTAACAAAAATATACATACATTTAAACGAGGAATTAGTCCTCAGGCTGCCAAGAGGATTTTTCCTTAAAATAACAGAAAAGATCATATTTGCAACTGTAAAAACATGTATTCATCAATTTTGTTTATTTTCGTCATCAGTTTATGTTGAGAACAAAACATTAATGAAGAGCTCTGCATTATTCAGACAAAAATCTTTTTTTTTCTCCATTTTTTTAATAATAATTGATGAAATCAATTACTTGACTGGTATCACTGAGAATTTATTAGATTTATTCCACTTTTGTTAACAAGTTCGTTCCTCTGTTTTTAATAATTTGATGACAAAAATATTTTTTCCCCATCTAGATGTCTTCTGTTACAGTAGCTAGTTTTTTTTTTTTTAACTAGACAGAAGTGGAATTTTCATTTTTGCATGAAAAATCTTACATAAGCAAAGCTTTCCCTGAGAAAAAACTATTTTAAAAGGAAAAAAATGTAATAAAGACCCTCTCTGATGAAAGTGGTGTTTGAAACATGTTTTTGTGTCACTATTCTTCAGATTAATGAAGACAATATAAAGAAAATTAAGCTTAAAATAGAATTTCTGAGTATTTCTCTATTCAAATAGTTGTGAATCAGGAGCTGATGAAAAAATGCGTCTTGATAGAGATTTTCCTCGTCTGAGCTGGAATCTGGATCTAAACTGTACAGCTGGACAGCTCTGATATTGCTCGCCATTTTTGTTGCACCACTAATGATAAGTTGGGGTTGTGAGGGGCGAGAGTGAAACTAAAGAGCCCTGTTACGGGTGACGGGAAGAGGGGGTGCACCACCTCGGAGCCAAATTTCTAATGAATTCTCGCCGCTCTGCAGAAACTATGTCCTAGAAAACGACAGGTTTTTGGATTTTGGCTTAAAACAGCACAATCAGGATTGAAAGACCACTGGGAACACTTTGAAAATAGATCAGAAGATGATCAGAGTGGGACTTTAGATGAGCCAGTATCACAAAAAGGTAACATTAGTTTGTAAAGGTTTCAGTGATTTAATCTTTATTTTTCTCCCTTTTGTCCTTTAGTCTGCTCTGGGGCTGAGCTCCGCCTCCACGCCACCAACCGCTGTGAACGCCAGGAAATAGACATAATCGCTGTGCACGAAAAAGAAGGTCCTGCTTCACAAACCATGCATGAAATGACAGTGAAAAGGCTCAGATCTCACATCTCTGAACAAAAATATTTGTTCTCACTCTGTTTTTTTGTTAATATGTGACGTTGACTTCACAATGTCTTTGTTTTTTTTTTTTTTATTTATAACTGAAACATCTGACAGTAAAACCTCCAAACAATGAAGTTGGACCTCTTGATTTCTCCACTGCAAATGTTTCTCTAAAAAGAATAATACAAGTTCTGATTTAGTGCTCATTTATAACGAGTTACTGTTATACAGAGGTGTGTTTTATAATCTCACATGACCCTAAAAGATCCCAAATCCCTCTGCTGTTCCCTACAGTGGAAGTTTAGGGCCACCAGACACGGAGTGCAGTTCCACTTATAAATACAAAATAAGGACAAATACAAAATCACTGACAAAAAACAACAGCTTTTGGGGAGCATTTCTGTAGATGAAAGTATTTGGTCAAATCTGTACAGTTTATACTGTTCATTATCTCATTGTTACCATAAAAAGACATTTGTTTTCTCAAAATACCGACATGTGGATCTTGTTATCATGAGAAAACGGTTTATAGAAAAGTAGGGCCGGCCGCTTTTGACTCCTGTACAAATTTAGGAGAAAAGTCTTAGAATTAATCAAATAACAAGAATAAAGTCTTAAATTCATACTTGAGAAAGTTGAAATTTTACACGGAAAAACTTCATTGTTTTTTTTTTGTGTGTGAAAAAAACTGTTACATTAAGCTTTTAAAATGTTTGAACAGACAATGGATCATTACCTGTTTATGTTGCAGACCATTCTGCTCAAAAACCTCACTGAACCTCCTTTACCTTTTTGTAAATAATTAACTTTATTTTTATTATAAAATTACAACTTTATTCTGAAAGAAATCACAACTTTTTTCTTGTAAAATTCACTTTTTAAATTAGGACATGTACAAATTTGCTCGTATAAAATGTTGACTTTATTTTACATCATTTTTCAGCTTTATTCTCACAATTATACAACTTTTCTTTTGTCTAAATATAATTATTGTTTATATTTGTCATAGTTTCTAGATGATAACACATTCCCTAAGATTTCCCATAATCTTGATTAATAGGATTTGGAGAATATTCCCTCTTATGAACGAACAAATACTAATTTTAGTAGCTGTATGAATGATCTTGTTTAAGAAAATGACTTCAGCTTCTGCAAATGCAAAAATGAATCCTTCAAGAACACATTTAAGACAGGCGTTCACACAACTGAACAAACTCCATAAGTTCAAATCCAACTGCCATGCAACATTTAAAAGTTCCAGCTGAAGTGACCCCACAACTCTGTGAATTTATCAATAAATAAATCATGGTATTAAATATAAATAGTATAAATAAAGCACCCTGGGGTGAGGTTATCAGTCCAGACGCTCACAGTGTGACGGTGAAACCCTGAGGAGAAAACCTTCCCCGCTTCCCTGAGGTTTGTGAATGGAGTCGGCCCTCTGTCCGCTCACGCCGCCGGGTTGACCTTTTGCCTCCTGGGCGTCTCCCATTTGCGGAATGCTCTTTTGCCGTCGATGAGGAAGAAGCGGAGGCGGCTGAGGATGCTGTGCGCCGTCATCCTCCTCTGGAAGGTGTCGGGGCTGTCCAGCTGCTTCAGCAGCTGCTCCTCCTGGCTGCTGCTCGGCGCCGAGACCCGCTCGCTCCTTTTCATCTGCGGACCACGAAGTCGACTTGGATGACATCATCTGAATCTGACGAAAGTGGGGGTTTGGACCCCTTTGCTGCTCACCTTTTCTTTGATCTGTGCGATCAGCAGCGGGATGCCGGGTTTGAGCTCACGTAGGATGGAGTTGTCCGGGTACTCCTTCTCCACCTGCTTCAGCAGGACGGTGTAGACGAGCAGGCCCTGCGCCAACCTCTGCAGACAGGCCTCCTGCAGGGGGCGCAACAGCAGGCAGGCAGGCTTTAGTCTGGACCTTTTCCATTTCACAAAACTTTAGGTGTTAAACCGCTTACCCTGCTGTAGTTGGACATTGGGCACTTCACTGGAAAGGCAGAGCGTTTGTGGCCGTCCAGAAGGATGTAATTCACATTTCCGTGAAATTCCTGCTCAAACTGAGGGGGGAAAAAAACCATCAAAATTGTAAAGGATTTTAAATTTGACAAAAGAGTTTCCATATGCTAATAACTTTCACCTCTTTCTGATGCTGTTTGGTTGCCTCAATCAGTCTTTCCCAGGTCCTCCAGATATTGGATGTGAGGGGAGGGGCTTCCTCCACGGTCCCCTCACCTGAAGTTTCACCTGCCAGAAGGTCTGGAGGTGCATCTGTGAGAGCTGCCGCTGCAGCGGCGGCGGCGGCGGCGGACGTGCAGAGCAGCAGCAGAGCTGCAGAGAGCAGACGTGGGTCTGTGCATGGAGGAAGAGCAGAAATGAATGAAGAGAAAAGAGGAAGAGCGAACACACCACAGTCCACAAATAACTTACTGAATGTGGAGGGCATGACTTGCTGCTGGGAAACACGGGGCTGGGTTTGAGCTGATGCTCGGGGCTGGCTGGGGATGGCGTTCAGACCCGCTCACATTTTATACCCCCTTCACATTGAAGGGATTTCCCAATCTTCAACCCCATCAAGTGACGTCAAGCATCCGTTTGAATAATCAACTTTTTAAAATAAGAAAGTGAAATATCAACATGAGATATTCCCCCTGTTTTTTGTTTTTTTTTTTGCATTTATATAATATAATATATATATATATATATAGATATATATAGATAGATAGATATTTGGCGTATGACTTGAGCTACACACAAAGTCATTTCTTTTAAAAGCATAAAAATATCAGCGCATTGACATAACTGAGGCAATCCCTTTGGTATTTTTAACCCGATTTTCGAAATGGAAAATTCATGAAAACTCAAAGATTTGCATAGCAGGGATTCCTTTTTGTGCTGGTAATCTTTTTAGGGAAATAAACGTAACTGTTTCAAGATGAAACTTATTTTTTCTTTTCCCTTTCTGCTCTAATGAATGAACACGTTTAAACACACTCTCCAATGAAAACAGCGTTTTGACCTTGATCTTGTAGCATTTTTCTGATGATGGAGGACGTACAGTAAGAATATTAAGCTCAAAGTGGCATTTCTGAGTATTTATTCAAATCCTTGTGAATCAGGAGCAGACGGCAAAAAAAAGGTGCTAAAATCTGTAAGCCATTAGCTTCCTGCTGCGCTTCATTCTGATGCATCCACGAGCAGACTGATCCATAAAAATGAGTAAAAAGAAGCATGTTCAGATAAAAACATCATTTAATGTAAGACTTTAGCTTTTAAAGCCCTTTTTTCTTGACCAGCTAGTGAGCCAGTCAGGACAACACATCAAAATAATTGTGCAAATATGTGGTACAAGCACAAATGTGTTTATTTATTCATTTATTTTCTTCATAAATTTGGCATTGATGTATCCATTTTAAAACTGGACTGAATGAGTCTGCCCCCTGGCTTTCCGAACAGGAAGTAGCCGCTGGCATCAAGAAGCCAAAATCCAATCATTTACTGAGGAATAAACAGTCATTCTATTCGTCAGAATAACCTTTCTTCCCCTGATATCTTTTTTCATTTTCTTGATAATCTTAAATTTTTTCTGTACTGCAAGTTATTGAAGTTATAAACTAACCCATCAGATGCCTCGGTAAAAGTATGTTTAAATTTACAGATTCTCCTGAGCCCGCTTTCAAGTGGTGGGGGTGGGAGTGGTTGCCATAGAGATGTTGACTCAGACAGATTTGGACCAATCACTGCTTACTAATGGTTTCTGGTTCCAACGTGGCGGTGTCCATATCGCAAAGAAATGGTGACTAAATTGACTTCATTCTGTTGGAGCCATAGGAGGCCATTTTCTAAGGATGACGTGACACTTATCGGTCCAGTTCAGTGGATGTTCTTTAGGACCCCCTCCTTCAGAAAAGGACGTCAGTCACGAGAAAATCCAAGATTTAAAAATGTACTACAGTTTTCTGTAGGTACCCCTCGAGATAAGAGCCCACAGTGTGGGCAGTGTGAGACTGGGGTGAATGGGAATTCATTGAATTGAAGCCCACCATCTTTAAAACTGGCTGCCCCCCCCCCCCCCCCCCGCTTTTCTACAAGAGGGGATCCTAAGGTACATCCATGGTACGTTTAGGGCTTTTACCACAAGATTGCACAATTTGTCTAAAATGTCAACCTAACTGCCTCCACTTACATGAAAGAGGAGTCTTTAAAGACCCCCTCCAACGAGAATTTTAGGGGTTCCAACGTGTTCTTGTAGCATTTTTCTCATGATGCAGGACATATATGGAAGAATTTAAGATTGACACTATGTTTCTGAGTATTTCTTGATTCCGATCATGATGGATCGGGCCGGATCAGATGAAAACCAGTCGTTTGAAAAGCTCTCAGTTGTAGCAACTGAAATGAGCGAGCCAAAGTCTCCCTGGTCCGCTCCATTCTGATGCATCCGCTTGCAAACAACTAGATAGGAATCTGGCTCAAACCTGTACATGTGGATGGCTCCAATATTGCTCGCTGTTTTGTTTGCACCGACCGGTAATGGTAGTTCGGGGTTGTGAGGAACTGTAAGCTAATTGGAGAGAGGGTAGACAAAGAGATGATGGGACATCAGCCGAGGCTTACTTCCGCGCCAACAGTCCTGCCCACAATTCAGAGAAGAATTTTTGATGTACTTCTGCTCTGCAGAAACAATGTCCTACAAAACGACACAGGCTTCTTGATGTTGGCTAAAAACGTCATAATAATAATTAATAGACCACTGGGAACACTTTTTACAATAGGTATTATAGTTGTAGTGGGACTTTAATGGCTTTTAATCCGACTACAAGCTCACTGGACACATACATATTTTCTTTTTCAGGGAATAAAAAACATCAGGTTTCCTTTAAACCTCTAATTGTGTGAACAGTGTGATGTTCCTTTTGCCATTAAACCAGAAAATCAGAGCACATTTGAACAATACTCCGGATTTTGGTTCAAAATGTTGTTTAAAAAACTGCTGACAAAAGAGAATTTGAGGACAAACTCAAAAGAAAATAAAATTCATTTTAGAAAAGATTTACTGGCAACTCTTAAACCAGAACCAAATGTTTAATTTTCTTCGAAATACTTTCACTATTGGGCCATAATTGAGGTCATTACTAAAAATAATAACAAATTTTCAGACATGTCAGCAGGGACATAAAGTGCATAGGAAGAAAAAACTGAACATTTTTACGTAATGTCGGAAATTAGTGTAGAATAATCATATATTTTATTATATTTATGGGTATCATTGCCAAAGGTTCAGGTGGATACATATGAAAGTTCTATATTACAGTAATGCCACAAAAAGGAAGAACTGAGGTCTCCCCAACAGTAATTTATTGGGTTCATTTGTTTTTTTCTTCCTGCTATACTGAGTGGTTTTTTTTTTTTTTTTTAGTAAAGTGGAAATTCATTTAGTTTGTGCTTAAAATAATTGTAAATACAGACAGAAACTTGGGAGTCCTCCCTCAATATGCTGTAAGAGCAAGTTTTTCTTTTTTTTGGAGTGTTCTGGTACTTCCAGGGGCAGTTTTAGACTTCAGAATAACCCAGTGGTTACACAGTAGGGTGTCAAAACGTATTGGGTGGTAACCTTCAGCATTCTCCTCGTTTCTGAAGAACTTAGTTAATTTTGAGTTTGACAGGCCAGGCAGAATTAAGTAACTAATGCACTCATTTTCATTCACTACACCTGGAAAAATGTTGTACTGCACTCCAATACATCTCCTTTGAAGCAAATTATTAGATTTTTATGTGACATTTATTAAAGTTTGAAAAATATAAAATGTAGTTTTTGCTACTGCCAAAGCGAAAACTTTTATAAATTCAGTTTACCTTTTAACCAAGAATTTCACCCATGCAGAAAAGGTTTATTGTTGTTGTTTTTTTTTAAATCCTATGAATAAACTCTTACTTTTGTTGGTAAAAGTTTAACTTTTATTCAGCTGAAGTTACTACTGATATTCTTATCCAAGCTAAGTTGATTTTGAAATTGACGTTTATTTAAAAAAAAGTTAATATTTGATCAAATCCTTTGGGATTCTGATTTCAGTTAATAAACATGTAAATCTAAATAAAATCAGTTTGTCAGTGATGGTATTTAAAGGTGATTTTTTAAAACTAATCGACTATAAAAAGTTTGACTTTTAAAGTTGTGTCTAATTCTGTGAAAGAAGTTTAAACTAAAGTATGAAATTAAAGAAAATTTTATAAAATATTTAGATGGCATCTTTCTTGTTTAGCTTCAGTTTACTACATTTATACATCGCTGCTTTATAAAAATGTCGTGTGAGAGCAATCTACATAGACAATCAACTACTTCTGCTTTTTCCCCACAGCATCTTAAATAGACTTAAACACACCAAAGCCTCATTTCATTTACATAACATACTCAAAAAACTTTTATTGGTTCATTTTGGAAACTGAAATTACAATATGTTAAAGAAAATGGAAAATGACACCAAAGCATCCTATTCACCTAAAAACCTCACTAACCTTGTTAACAACATGGCTACTTAGCTTACTTTCTTTCTTTTTGAACATTTATTTTATTATTTGTTTTTTGCTATGATTGTATCATAAAGAACTTTGTAAATTCATTTCCTTCTTTTTTATTCCTTATTTGTTTGCTTTGATTTTGTTATTAATAGTTCAGTAAAAATACATTAAATTTGTCTATTTAACTTTTAAAAAAAGAATTTAGCCTTTTTTCACTAAAGGTTCTTTTAAACTTTTACAAATGAACTGGCTATTATTATTATTATTATTATTATTATTATTATTATTATTATTATTTTACTTGTCCTGTCCAACAGCTGAGGACACAGATAGTGTGTGAAAGTCTCTTGTGTTGGACATATTTTACTGTAACAACAGGGATTCTGGATCTTCTAACACCAGATGTGTATTTGAATAAACCCTTTTGTAATTTAGGCTAAACTTGATTTATTTTTACATTGATCACATTTGTCTCCTGTTTTTGTTGACCAGACGGAAAAGAAGAAGAGGAAAGAAGGGAGGGATGTGGGAGACAGGGGTTAAGGTCACAGAAGAAAGGGGGAAAAGGGGAGATAAGGAGATCTGGAGGATGGCTACACATGGGGTGGTGGTGGGGGTGGTGGTGGTGGGGGGGGGGGGGTACAATAATAAAGCCACAAGATGCTGGAGGATTATCATTACTGTCTGTTGTAAATGTTTGTCATAAGGGGCGGGGCCTGTCCACACACATACTCAGGTGTTGCAAACATACCTGTTGGCTCCAAAGGTCTTCTCATACAATCATGTCAACATGTACACACCACACCTACAGTTCACACACACGTATGCATACAAGCCAACAATTGTAAAGCATTTCACTCTGTCACACATACTATTTGTGCAACGGTGAGCTGACACCTGTGCTCAGTTGGGTGTTTATGTTCTGCTGAGGTTAATGATGGAATTCCAAAAGAGGGAGAGGGCCTAGCCGTCCCTACACCAAGACCCCCGCCGAGCGGCAGCGGTAAAACCCGCACCACAGGGACACGGACACCCCCCGGCTCAGATGTAATATGATCCTCTGTTCATGGTCCACCCATGAACTCAGGGATCCTTCCCCCTGTGTGGAGAAGGGTCCGCCCGACCAGCACCCAAGGGACATGGCGCCCGTTGTTGAGGGCATGGTCCCCCCCACCAAGGAAAGGGAAGGGGACAGACGATCAGAGGCCCCACCTTCTTTTTGTAAGGTATGTGTTCTTTGCTTGTGTGTGTGTTGGAGTGTAAAATGTTGAGGTGTAAGGGGTGTGTGTCCTAAAGTGCGCAGTTAAAATTAGGCACTGAGAGGACACCTTCTGCTTGCTGGCAGTGATGTCCAAGCACCCCCCCCCCAAACAAGGGTACTACATGTCGAAGGTGCAATTAAAACCGAGAGGGGAGGGGCCCAATTCCATGCAGCAACTATGGGAGGGGGGCCACTGCCACATAGCTCCCACCCGAAACGCATAGCAGGCTAACCCCCCACCCTAATAAGGATTGTTGAGGCAACCGTCCCCCAGCCCCCCCGCCAGCGTTGTTTCCCAGCCTCCCTAGAGCGGGGTTTGTTTTAGATAAGTGTTTGTACACACAAGCAGTGTTGGTAGCTGTTTAAAAAAGTCTGCATGAAATGCTCTGGAAAAGGTATTTTGTTTATGTTGAAAACCACAGAATATTCTAATAGCAGCATTTACACTAGATCTTTAGACTACCATGCATAGCAAATGGTAAATGGTAAATGGCGTATACTTATATAGCGCTTTCTACCATCTTACGAAGGCCCAAAGCGCTTTACAGTCACAGTCCCATTCACCCATGCACACACACATTCACACACTGGTGGTGGCTCCGCTGCCGAACACTGGCGCCAACCTCCCACCAGAGGCAAGGTGGGGTTCAGTGTCTTGCCCAAGGACACTTCGACACATGGGTGTGCAAGGCGGGAATCGAACCTGCAATCTTACGATCATGAGTCGACCGCCCTACCACTGCACCACGGCCGCCCACATAGCAGCTTATTTTTAAATTAAAAAAGAAATGTAAAAAAAAACAAATCCTCTGTTGACAGAAAAAAACCCCCTTTAAAATGATCTAGAATATCAGAGCAAAACTAACTGGAACTTCCAATTCCATGTGTGGTTTATTTGGAGTTTTTTGGCAAGTAAATCAAAACTGTACTATTCTACTAAATAATATATATCTGATTCAACAAGCTAGATGAAAAACTAAGCATGCATGTAAGAAAAATCATTAGTTATTTATTATATTGAGCTATTTAAAGAGTGCTTTTCTAATTGGGCATGCCATTATAAATTAGTTTAGAGAGTAAAACTGGAAAAGCAAAGCAAAAGTAGAAGCTGTACAGGGAATTAATGCAATAATTATAGAACCAGGAAAAAATACAATCTTAAAGTCCCAAAAAGAAAACAAAAAGTCTGCAGAACAATAGAAACAAACTTGGTTTTCATGCAAGGCTGTGAAGCAGAAAAAATGTTAGCATTTTTTTCACATACCGGCTGATGGATCCACAAGAAAACCAAACACTCACACTTTTTTCTTGATAATACAGTTAGTTTTGATGCAACTTTTGTCTTTTCTTTTAAGATCCTGGAAAATTGTCTACCATAGATTCAATGATAGGACTGGCTGCATGTGGCATTTGACACCACAGAATAATATCATTGATATTAAGGGTGTTATTTAGGGACTGGCAAAAGTTTTATTTACATGTCTCACAGTTCTCATTTTGTTTATGTAAATCTTGAACTATAAATGGTGCTCCAGAAAGGACTGGACCATTTCTCTTTGAAAGCGCCAGAGTTCACCACATAAAAGAGCTTTTCATCCTTCTATACTTCTGAGCAAGAATTGGACAGAAAAAAAAAACATTTGCTTAGCATCTTAAACATTGTTGCACAAATCGTGCACAGCCCATGAAATCTGAAATGTCAATAGCTCAGCGTGCATCATCTGTTTCCCCGGAAAACAAGGTGAACACAGAGTCAGACCAAAGCTGCAGGCACACACCCATGCTTTCATCAGAAGTGAGAGCATGAGTGATCTCACAGACACATTGCTCAATATGCCAGTGCACAGCGAGGGCTCCCATCCCCAATGTGGGTGACAGACAGCATTAATGCCAGTCATGTTCACAAATAGAGGATTCAGCACATTAGAACGAGTGCATCATCTGCTGGTGTGTCCGCAGGATATGTCCACATACAAGTGTTTTAACCCTTCTTGGATGACCCCACCCTTACTTTGACGTGTTCTCCCTACCATAACAAAGGTGGATAAAGGTGGACAAATTTCATGTAATCCATTGACCCAGTGAAGATCACAAATCATTGAAAAAAAAAGGTTCAGAGCACTGTCTAGTGGGTCTAGATGACCCGACTTCCAATGGTAAAGTGCCTAGGATAGCACAAGGGCTAACTGTAACAAAGAAAGGGTGGAACAAAATACGTTTGAGTCATGACTTGTTTTCCTTCTTGATTTGCATACTCGTGCTTGTTGTCTTTACTCACTTTGATGTGCTCAGTTTTGCTGCTTTTACTCAACCAGTGTGAAGACAGACTCAAATTTAGCTCAGTAACAGTGAGTTAAAGACCAACTCTGATGACAGTGGGGTTTTTAACATGTTCTTGTTGCTTTTTTTTTTTTGATGATGAAGAACACAGAGTATTTCTTCATTCAAATCATTCTGAATTAAGAGCAAGCATTTGAAAAGTTTGTATTTGTGTCCTAGAAAATATGATTGGGTGGGCCACAAGCCCCCTACATGCTCCATTTTAATGGATCCACTTGTAGTGGAATAGATCCATGTGTGTCTTTTGTTTTCCTCGTCTGGCTCAAAACTGTAGATCTGGATCTAATATCATTTGTTGCACCAGTATTGTTAGATTGGGGGGGTGTGAGGAGCTGTAAACAGATTGATGATGGGACGTGAGGGCAGGGTTGCCAATGGTTGTTCCCATGACTCAGAGGTGAATTTCTAATGAACTCCTGGCGTTCTGCAGAAACTGTGTCATTTCCAAGGACATCGTTTTTTGGTTTTGGCTAAAAACAGCATGATCTTAGGATTAAACGGGAACGCTTTTAAAATAGACCAAAAGCTGATTGGAGTGGGACTTTAAGTATATAAGCATTACCATACAAAAGCATTTTTCAGCCTGTATGTTGTCCAGCATATTATAAAACAACAACACCACATAGTCGATCAAGTTGCTTTGATTGCTACAATTTGAACTCAGACCGTTGAAATTACAAGCATGAAATTCAGTTCCTTATTAAACACAAGCAGTTCTTCAATAAACAGTTGGAGTTTGAGCATTTAGCGTTTTACGTTTTTTTTTTGGTGGATGTTTTTGTCTGGATACATCCACACTGAAACATGCTTTTAAGGATAAACGGATACCCAGAATTTCCATCCTTTGACGAGCGAAAACAAAAAAGGAGGAAGTGGGCACAAGCAGTCGGTGTCGAGAGTCGAAGATGTGAAAATTTGGCTTTTTCTGATGAGAGTTTGGTGTTTTGGAGAAAGGGAAACCACGACTTAAGAAAGGCGTCTAACAGAAGCATGGGAGTCTGAAGGTTCCTGTGCAGTATCTTAGCTGTTCCTAGCTCTGTGCTTTTCTTGATTGACAGGTCTGAGGTCTTTCCAGGGATCTGTTGTAGCCACTCCTCCAGCTTGGCGGTCACTGCCAGAGTGATCCGATCACCATGGTGACCACTGTCCTCTTCCCTTTCCAGGCCTTCTCCCTGAGTGCCTCTCCAGTTTCTCATGTTCCCTCTTCCTGATGTTGCCATCATGATGTTGCTACAACACCAATGTCTGGTTGGTTCACCATTACCATCCTGTCAGTCTGGATCTGGAAGTTCCACAGGATCTGTGCTCTCTCATTCTCTGCCACTTTCGGAGGTGTTTCCCATTTTGACCTTGGGGTTTCCAGTCCATATTTGGCATGCATGTCCCTGTCTACTATGTACTGTTTAATATGTATAAAGGAACATCATTATTTTCATTAAAAGACTAACTATTTCTGCTAATATTAGTCTGATCATGTCTCCCTATAACATATATTTAATACATTCCTATTTATTTTTAAGAAGTTCAAATAATGTAACCTTACATGAATTTGTAGTAACATGTCAATGATGCATGCCACGTGGGAGGAAGCAGGACTACCTTGAGAAATCTCTTATGCATGGGGAAGATGGGAAGTGCTCCCCCCGACTAAGAAAAAAACCCTTTTGCCGCTCCAACCACCAAACCACAACACGAGCCGTGCAAACTTTGCATTCAAAATTAGGTAATTTTGAGCAATCTGTCAGTTTAGCAGAATGGGTTTCCCTGTGGTACAGGGCGCCTTTCTTTTTAAATCTTCAAAAATTCTAAGCTTGAACTAAAAAAAAAAAGGAAAGAAAACACACAAACAGTGCAAAACATTTGAAACCTAAAAGGAGCAGAAAGCTTTATTTGTATTTCCTCCAAGCAAGATTTGAACCACTTCAACACAACATTTCAGCTCAAATTTCAAATGAAAACCTTAAAAAACAAATCTAATTATTTAGTAAAATCCAAATTTTTATGTCACTAAACTTGTCTGACTCACAAATAGGAAAAAAGAATTATAAAAATGTGTCAGTTTTCTAAAATACGTGCCTATTTTACAATTGACACAGAATGAAATATGAGCAGAGCATGCTTGCTGATGTCGCCCATGCTGTGTTTTTTGTGAATGGGATTAATAAAGTCGTTTTAGTTTCTGGGATGGCGATAGTCCTTGTTGCCATGTGATCAGAGTGGCTCAGCAGTCATATTGTGTGTGTCGTAGTTTCTATTTCACAATGGTTGAATATTTTCAGAGGAGAACAGGAAGGGCAGTTTAGGGGAGAGTGTGTAACCGTTACAATTTTAGGTTGTAAATCCTAATACTTCAGTAGCATCGTGATTAGAGAAACGCTTTGATAAAATGGAGTTTCTAATATGTTTTTGTGGCATTTTTCAGGTGATGGAGGACATATTTTAAGAATATTAAGCTCAAATTTGCATTTCCGAGTATTTCTTTATTTAAATCATGGTGAATCAGGAGCAGACGAACATTGCAGTTAAAAAATGTGTTTGTTACAAAGAAAATACAGACCATAAGCTCCTAACAGAGAGCTCTTAGCAACAGGGAGGGGAAGAGGGGGCGGGGTTGCTCCACCTAAATGGTCCCGCCCACGACTCAGAGGTGAATTTCTTCTTTCTATTCTGTTTTTTGCCAACTTTACAACACAAAAAAAAAAACAAAAAAAAACCCTGGCTTAGAGTCTGCAGAGAATACAATAAATAAACAAGAACAGATCGACCAGCAGAATGACAAAACAAGCACAATCAGGAGAATCCCTTAAACAAAATAGCTGAGATGTCAGGTCCTGCGTTTTAAAAATATGCTCCCAAACAACAATGATTTTGAAAAGAGAGTTCACTATTTCCCCAAAATTTCTCACTTGATTATACCATGGTCCGCTTGAATACTCAATTCTGATTGGCTGCTGGGTATGCATTAAAACTTGATAACCGCACGGTGAAAGAAGAAGTTCCAGTCAGCTAGCTTAAATGTTTTGTATCACTGCGCCGGCTTCTTTAAAACATCTTTTGCTTCATAATTTGGACAAAAACAAGCGGTAAGAGGCGAACTTTCTCTTTGAAATGATGCTTTATTCAACCTATCGGGACGATCAGCATATATATATCGCCGAATCTTGACTGCAGCGGTGGTGCTGCGCGACGCGGACTATATGTTACGTGATGCGGCGCGATGCGCCGGACTATATGTTACGTGATGCGGCGCGATGCGCCGCGTCACTGCTGCTTTTTGTGAGAAAAGCGATCCAAATCGAAAAAAAACAAGAATTAAGGACTAAAACCTGGTTAATATGTATTGCTTTTGTAAGTGACCATGGTATGAGCGGGTTAATGGTCTTCGAAGTGTGCGGTTATTACTTTATAACGCACTTCAGGCCAGGTTCAGGCTTCCACGCCGTGCGTTAAAAAGTAATAACCGCACACTTCGTCGGCCATTAACCCTTACATAATTACCATCTAACTACTGAAACAAACTCTATTGAGAGAAAATTCCTTTCTTTTTTTTAAAAGAATTTTTCATGTAAACATGGATCACAATGACTCAGCTCTAAAGGAACTAATGTGACTCATTTTAACCTATTTTTACTAGTTAATAGTTAACAATTCTTCCTAGTTGATAGTTGCACTTTTATTTTTACTTGATTGTTTAAATTGCCTGACAGAATTGTCTGTTTAAGTGTAAAATGATCAAAGAAGGGTAATAAAATAAAAAATAGGGAACAACATGGATCTATTGATTACATTTTTTTTCCATTTTGTCCCACGAGAAGGCCCATTTTCCACAAACCTTCAGAACCTTAGCTGTTGGTCCAAAATAGAACAAAGATTTCAGTACCTGCAAGTAAATAGAACAGTAGTCTTTCAGCTGACGCTGTGTCGCCCTGTGATCCATAAGCACCTTTCCAGTTCGCTTCCGGTTGCATAGTTGTCCTCCGTGTGGTTTATTGTTTATGATAATAATAATAAATAAATTCAAATAGCAAATGTGAAATGAACATTAATTTCTACATAGAGAACTATAAACGCACATATTTGTTGCGTAAATCACATATTCCAGAGTGTTGTCATGTCAGAGAGTAATATTGCCCTGTTCCAAGGTAAGGGCAAAGACCCCGGCTTCCCCACGGGAGTCAAATCTCCTCTGCCTCCCATCCACCGTGACTCTCTGCGTTGCCAGATACAGCAGTGAGTAATCCATGTTCAATTTTCCCTAAAGTCCCACTCCAATCCTATTTTGATGTGTTGTAAAAGTGTTCCCAGTGATCTTTTAATTAGGGTTATATTTTAAAATAAAATCTAAAAACGTTTGTAGTTTTCGAGGACAGTTTCTGCAGAGCAGCAGAAGTTCATCAGAAATTCACCTCAGACTGTAGGCTTGGAGTCAGCCTCTGTTAATATCCCATCATCCCTTTGTTTACACTCTCTCCCACTAGCTCACCGCCCCTCACAACCAACCAAGCTAACATTAGCGGTGCAACAAAAAGAGAAGTCAATCATATAGTTTAGAAACAGATTCCAGCTCAGACGAGGAGAACAAAGACGTACACGGATCTATTTGTCTGCTAGTGGATGCATCAGAATGGAGCGGAGCAGGGAGACTTCAAACAGCATTTTTTCATCTCCTCCTAATTCATCCTAATTGGAATAAATAAATACTCTGAAATGCAATAGTAATTTTATTTTCTTCTTATACTTCTTTTTGCTGCTGGAGATAAAAGAATTTTCTCATTGTGGGATGAATAAAGTTTTATCTTGTCTTATACGTCCTCCATCAGGAGAAAAAGGCCACCAAAAACAGGATTTTCATCAGCTTGGGTCTTTCAGCGGACTTTAAAGTTAGAACCCTTGTGGTATCTTGAGTGTTCAGATGACCCCCCCACTGACATTGACGTGTTCTCCCTACCAGGACAAAGGTGGATAAAGGTGAAGAAGATTTCATGTAATCCATGGACACCAGTGAAGATAGCCACAAGATAGCACAAGGGATAAACCGAGTTCAGGATAGATGATCTGTCCTTACTCTTCAACATCATAGATGTGCATCCGAATCTGATTCACGCATGTTAACTCTAGTTTGGTTAATTTTTAGTAATAGTAATAGCATCATGTTAATAAATGCATTTTTTATACTGTCAAATGTTCACAGATTTTTATATTTTATCTTTTATTATTTACTTTTCTGGATTTTTAAGATCAGATTGAAAAGGCAGTAAAACTTTCTCATTTTTTTTGCTGTTAGTGTTTTCAAATGTAAGGAGGCTAACATTGTTGTAATCTTTGGGCTGCACGGTGGGGTAGGGGTTGGTGCCCTCGCCTCACAGCGAGAAGGCCCTGGGTTTGAATCCCAGCAGAGTCCTGTCTGCGTGGAGATTGCATGTTCTCCCTGTACATGTGTGTGTTTTCTTCCTCTCACGGTCCACAAACATGCTATAGGTTAATCGGTGTCTCTAAATCATGTGTTCAGGGTGTACCCTGCCCTCACCCAGCAGTGACTGGGATAGGCTCTAGCAACCCTGTAACCTTGAAATGGATTGATTGGCTTTAGAAGATGGATTATTGCTATTTCTAATAAACTGCTGTCATTGTAAATTGAGAGATTTTTCTAAAATAACACAAACTAATATTTTACAGCTGCAACTCTGAGTTTAAACAGTGAAACCAAATAAGATCACCAGAAATAATCTGAAGACCAATTATTTGAACATTTCAGAAAAGACTCATATTTGCAGGAACAGCCTTGAGCATGGCCCACTGTGACGGCCTACTGAGTTCACCACGTTATGGAAATGCATGACATTGTACACTCAAACCTTATTAAATTTGCATAGTTTTGACCTAAGGGAAATGTACAAATGCAGGGCTTTAACTCTTTTCAGAGGAGAAATGATCTACCTCCCACTCCCAAAACCCACTGCCCCATGAAAAAAGTCTGACTTTAGTGTAGCACCTCCCCAGAGAAAGCCTGACAACTCTGAGAACTCAAGTCTAGAGTCTACAATTAGTAAGATCCTCTTTTGTTTCCCTTTTTTTCACTGTCATGAGTGAAACTTTCAGTAATAGCTGTCTGACCACATTGACAAAGCATAAATCAAAGGAATCTCTGCTTTTGACTAATAAAGGAACATGAAACAAGCAAGGTAGCCCCACTGATGTAATGCAAAAGCCCTGAAATTCTAATATTGTGTCTGGGGTTATTCTGTGTGGATGGACTGTAGGAGACTGAGACTGATGCCTATTTAGTGGATTGAATGAAGAAAAGAAAATACTGAAATGTGACAGGAAAAAAGATAAAGACAAAGATTGGGAATGTAAAAACAGAAACTTTGGGTTTAAATTCATTCATAACAAAAGAAAAAAAATCTGACATGGCTGATTGTTTACTGGTTACAATTTGATGAGCAGGAGCACCAAGCTGAACTACAAACTACTTAATTTAATCATTTTGATCATGTTGCCACAAAAGCTTTCTAAATTTCATGTTAAGCTTCAAATCTTAGTTTTACTCTCAAATGAAACCTACATTTAAAAAAAAAAAACGCTGCATGAGAGAACAGATAAATAATCAGAACATTTATTTCAAAGTCAGATTTTTCCCCTGGGTTTTTAACATTATTTTTTTTATTTTATTTTACAATTAAAATAATATACTTGAACTAAAGTAAGACTTGACAATGACAAGCTGGGTTGCAGTTCCTGCAGCACTAGATGGCGCTATAGCTCTGATGAGACAGTTCAATCATTTCATTTGAGGTGACTACAGCAGTCCATGGCTTTACAGAGATCCGTTTAACCCTTGTGCTATCCTGTGGGGTAAAAATGACCCCACCCTTACATTGACCTGTTCTCCCTACCATGACAAAGGTGGATAAAGGTGAAGAGGATTTCATGTAATCCATGGACACCAGTGAAGATCACAAATCATTGAAGAAAAGAGGTTCAGCGCACTGTCTAGTGGGTCCAGATGACCCAACTCCCAATGTCAAAGTGCCTAGGATAACACAAGGGTTAGAAGGTTTAAAGAAAAGGTCATATGTTAAATTTATATTTTTAGTTGTACCTAAATATAAGGAATCAGTACACTGCATTCTTGGCATTACTGTATTTTTAATATGACAGTTTTTACTTTGTTGACTACAGTGCAAAAAATAAATCATAAATCAAAAATTGTTGAACATTTCTTTAAAAAGGTTAATGTACTATACACAGAACTCAACGTGGGGGGGGGGTTAAACATTGAGCTTCACTGTTTGCCCGTCTTCTTCTGCTGTTTTAGCAAATTTCCATGTGCAATGTTGCCACCTACCAGATTAGGGAGATAATTAAATTAAGGCTCAACAACTTTTTTATTTTTTATTTGGGAGATTAGTTAGATTGAAATTGACTATTCACTCGTAATTTTCTAAATACATGTTGTCACTGTTGTACTTTTAGCTTGGCCACACGGACCCTCTTTTCAACACTATGGCCCCCGTTTATGGAACCGTCTGCCAGAGGACCTGAGAGCCGCAGAGAGCATTAATGCTTTCAAGAAAAGGCTCAAGACCCATCTTTTTAACCTGGCCTTTACCTATTTTTTTCCTACTTTTATTTATTTATATTTATTCATCTATTTTTATGTATTTATTTTATCAATCTTATCTTGTTTTATGAACGTACGCTAGATTTTTAATCTGTTATTTTAATTTGAATTGACCTTATTTCAATGTTTTATTGTTTATTGCTTTTATCGGTATGTTTACTTTTTCATTCTCATTTTTATCTCTGGTGCTTCTGCGGTTGGGACCTCTCCCTCTGGGTCGGCTGCTGTTCAGCCGCTGCGGCTCTGGATGGGAACCTGCATCACCGCTTTGCTGTGGTGGAGCGGTCCCCGCCTGTGATGTTGTATTCGGCTGGTCATGCGGCTGTTCACAGAGAGGGAGGTTCCAATTATTAGCGTTTACAACATCTTGTTTTTGTGCTCAGCCTATTTCTTATTTCTCACTTCTAATTGTCTTTCACCATCAGTTAGGGGGTGGGAGGTGTAAAAGAAGTGGGGGGTTGTGTAAGTACAAGGAGGGGACCCTATTTTTTATGTTTTTGCTTGTTTATTTTAATGCTTGTTTTTATATTATTTATTTTGTTTTGTTTTAATGTAAAGTACTTTGTGTTATAGTTTTATATGAAAAGTGCTTTATAAATAAAGTTTGATTGATTAATTAATCTTGGCTGCACTCATCACGTGCGGCCAATGTAAATTTCCATCGGTTTTTGTGCTTGATCACACGTAAATAAATGCAATTAACCGCCTTTAAGCATTCTTTTTCTTTTTTTTTTAAATGCTCCTCTTATATATGGCTACAGGAAAAAAAGGCAAACTGAACAAAGCTGCTGACTGTGACATTAGTTGTCTCTTGGAAATGAGGTTTAACTTATGAAATGTACCTGTCATTTATTGATCAATGGTCTAATACATAAAATTATATAACAATATGAAATATATAATATGTTACACCCAGATATTATGTAATAACTGTTGTGTATTTCAGCTCAGTTCACACAAAACTCTAGGAGTGAATAGTCTCAGGTTGGGTAAACGTGGAAAGTAAAACCCCTGACCCCATGCTAGACATCTAACCATGGTCCACAGACACAATGTAAAAGCACTGAGATGCTACACTCATTTAGCATTGCAAATATAGACAAAAAAAAGTTTCCAAACACTAGGATTTGTTTGTCTCCTCAAAACACACATACACCTTTAATTCTGAACATCCATAATTTCTGCTCAAAATGCTTCACAGTCACTTCTTAACTGAAAGGAGAAAATGAAAGGCTCCCTCCGTTCCAGGACTCTCCTCATCCTCATCTTTTGGAGTCCTTTCACTGTTTCCTCTTGATCTCTTTCGTCCATCTTTACAAAATCAGGCAGGGAATATCTTGAGGTCTGGTCTTCATGTCATGTTTAGCTTCAATAGTACTTGATGGGATGGATTTGGAACAGATACAGTGAAACATCTTCTTCATCCTGAAAGTGGCACAAGGATTAAATATAGCCGTCAAAGAAGTACTTAAATACGCGCCCAATGAATTAAATGACCGCCTCTCACCTGCAGTTTTGGCTCCTCCTTTTTCTGGCCTGTATTCTGTCTTCTTTAGACCTTAGTGAATCAAGGACAATGAATTTCAATAAAAGTCAATCCATAGAGTTTTCAGGAAAACATGTAGTATGAAAAGGATTCTCCTTTGAAGAAATAAATACACAGTAGGTCAGTTTGTGCCAGCACCCAAAAGTGCCTTGTATTCACTTGGCACAAACTGACCTGACTTTACACACACCTCACAGAAATGGCATTTGGCCCCCCAGAGCTTTTAGTTTATATAGCATAAGGGGAAAAAGTTATCAATAACCATTTGTGACTTTAAACTGCCTGTTAATTAAAAAATTAAATAGAAGTAGAGAAGAAAATCCTGTCGGAAATAAAGGCTGTAATTTGAATGAATTTACTTCTCTCTATTCAGTTCAGCCCAGTACTTTCACTTCACAAACATACCTCCCATTTTGCCATACAGTCCACCGCTTTTAGTTTAAAGATGCAGTGTACATGTTTTTAATTTGGGTGTTTCAGAGAAATAATTGTTGGTGTGGTCAAAAAAGAAAAAAAATCAATCCATGTTGAGGCCATGTGCAAGTGTCGGGAGCCGCTTTGCTTCAAGGGGAGTGTGTGGTAAACACAAAAATAATACAGTTGGTTTGAAATGCCCAACTTTATTCAAGTAATAAAAAATATATATTTTTTAGATTGAATGTGGTATACAGAGCAATTACTCTAAAGAATTTTTTAAAGGGAAGAAATCCTACTTTGTTGCAGTTGTGTTAGAGAAAAGTCCGAATGTACATCAAAATCATGAAATTTGTGTATTTGTCATGGCTTTATTCAATTCAATTCAGTTTTATTTGTATAGCTCAATTCACAACAACAGTTGTCTCAATGGGCTTTGTACGACAGAGTTTTAGGGCCACCAAAAAAATAAATAAAGTAAAATTATGAGATTTTAAGTCGTAAATTTATGAGAAATACAACTCGTGAATTTACTATATTAGAGTGGAAGTGAGCATACAGAGCAGCAAGTGAACGCCACGCAGCAGCAGAGCAGACTGACTAAACTTAATTGAACAGGTGAGCTGAATGTTTATTAATAATGTTCCAAATGTTTGGAAACTCATTTGTTTGATTTATGATTTATTAATGTTTTATTTATTGATGGGTGGTTTGCAGGATCTCTGCAGCCCCAAGACATCGGTATCCCTGCAGCCGTCCACTTCAATCCTTTCTTCCTCCATTACCTATACGAAGCCCATCGAGACGACTGTTGTTGTGAATTTGGGCTATACAAATAAAATTGAATTGAATTGAATTGAAGACCAGATCTCTACGCTTGTGTGACGCTTCCGTCTGAGGAGGAGGAGCACTTTATGGCATTTTCAACGTTATAATGCTAATGTAACAGACTATTATCATTCCTCTTTATTGTTATTGTATCGTTTCATCTGGAGGAGGGGGCGTTTGTAACACTTTCGCATTGGTGTTCTGATGACAGGTTCATGACGTAAGGTGAACTTCAGGGTGTGAATGAAAAGGAAAATGAAGGCTGCAGAGGTCCTCTACACCCAAATGGGTCTCTGAGCTCCTTATTTTTCATATGAAAGTCCGCTTTACTGACACCAAACCCCGGAAAGACAGCTCCACTGACAATGATCTGATTTTGAGTAGCAAAAATGTTCAGAATCTCTTTGTTTTAAACCTATCCGGAAATAAAGCTTCACAAAAGGCTCCACTACATATTTCATTGTCAAGCTGGGCTCAGATAAACAGAAAACTTATTTGGTGTTTTTTTTCCTCGTTAATCCATGACTTTTTTCTCGTGCATTTAGGAGATAAATATCGTAAATTTACAACTGAAAATCTCGTAATTTAACAGTTATGAATTTTTTCTTTCTTGTAAATTTACGACTTAGAAGTCGTAATTTAAAATATATATATATATATTTTGTAAACTGGCCCTAAAACTCTGTCGTAGCTTTGTACCGGTAATTTTAAAGTAAAAATTAAATTAAAAGGATCATAAATGCATAGATTCAATAGCAGAATACTAAACTTTAACTACACATACTAAACTAAACGGGGTATCCCTGCCCTTTGACCCCCCTTCACGGGTCTTTACGAAGTACACGTCACAATTAGTGCAGTGTGGTAGCATTGCACCTCCCCCTCATGTACTGTCTCCAGCCTTCCCAGCTGTTTGTACTTGTTAATTATTATGTCAGGTATTTATGGAGTTGTCGTTTGTATTTTTGTTGTTTCAGTGTCCTGTTTTGTCCTGTCGTTGGTGTCATGTTTTTGTCCCACATATGTGGCGGATCTTGGTTATTAAACCTTTTAGCATTCCAATCCCTTGGATTCTAGTCCCTCCTCCTCTTTGGTTCCTTGTAGGTACTAGCCGTAGCAGTACACTTTTTATTTCTTTATTATTTTTATTACTGTGCAAAATTTAGAGTTGCATATTTTGGTAAACTGGAAACTAATCACATATAACAAAAATGGTCTACAACAGCACCACTCACCCCCGCATAGGTGCAAAAAAAAGGAAACAACAAAAAATAGTGATGTGATGTCACCAGCCAGCCATTTAAGCTGTGATGTCATATGTCATCATTGTGATGTCAACACAGTTGAGCTGTGATGTCATATGTCATCATTGTGATGTCAATAGTTGGGCTGTGATGTCATATGTCATCATTGTGATGTCAACACAGTTGAGCTGTGATGTCATATGTCATCATTGTGATGTCAATAGTTGGGCTGTGATGTCATATGTCATCATTGTGATGTCAATAGATGGGCTGTGATGTCATATGTTATCATATTACACCATTTGAAATCCCTCAAACATGACAGTTGAATTGTCTTATCTTGCAAAAACGAACAGAAGTAACACTTAAAAAACTGTGACTCTGAAAGGTGTTTCATAAAGACAAGTAAATCAAGACACAAGGATCCTTAATTTGTTGTTCAAAAATTTGTGATTATATCAAAGGATGGCGCTTTTAAAGGGTTCTCCCTTTCAATGCCCTGACATTCTTACAAGTAAAAAACACGTTTACATGAAAGTTTGTTTTTTGGGTCAAGGATCCTTTGGGGCAGTAATCCACTATCAACAATGTTCTACATTTAAAAATGTGGCCGTGAAAATTTCGGCCAAAGATAACGGAATAAGGGAGTCAAAGATGCTAGATAAAATCAAATGCGCCGATCCGGACAAAAATAATCTGTTGAAATTAGTGGAACATTTTAGTCTTGGATTGCAACATTGTATTGTTTTTGAAAAACTAGACCAAGATGTTTCACATTTCATGTCTCATAAAAACCGGAAGCCCATGGAAGTGTCTGAAATACGGCCAATTGCTCAGCAAATTCTGGTGGCTTTAAACGCTCTAAAGTCGATGGGTCTTGCTCATACCGATATCAAACCAGACAACTTAATGTTAGTAAATCATGCTGTTCATCCTTTCAAGGTGAAGCTAATTGATTTTGGTTTGGCAAGAAATATATGTGATTTAAAACGGACAAGCCAGATTCAGGCTTTGGGGTACAGAGCCCCTGAGGCTGTCTTTGCCCTCCCAATGAATGAAGGTGTGGATATGTGGAGTCTCGGATGTTCTTTGGCGTTTATGTATTTCTTTAAACACCTATATCCAAGAACTTCTGAATATGAATATATTGCAACCATGGTTCGAATGCTAGGTATCCCCCCAGATAATGTTTTACAGGAAGGCTTAAGAGTACCTGACTTTTTTTCTGTATACAAAACTTCATCTGGAAATAAGTTCAAATTCAAGAAACCTACAGAGTATATGGGTTATAAAGGGAGAATGAAAGATAGGGGTTTCATGGCTATTGGCACAATAGATAATGTGCTGTACGATCATAAAAGATTTCAGTATTACAGCCAAATGCAGTCACCCATTAGCCATGGTGATTCTTTAAAGCTTAAAGATATAGCAGAATTTGAATCCCTATTAAAGCAGATGCTGTGTGTTAATTCAAAGAACAGAATTACTCCAGAAGAAGCACTAAAGCATAATTTTATTAGCATGAATCATCTTTCCAAAAGTAAGGAACATCCTTATGTAAGATCAGCACAAAGCCTCATGTCCGTCTGCCAAGACACTGCAAGTGGAAAATCTGCAACTACAGATAACAAAACTGTCTGTTGGGAAACTAATACAAAGATTCCAGCATTTACTGCAGCAAAGCAAACTGTTGGAAAATCTGCAACTACAACTAACAAGACTGTCTGTTGGGAAACTACAGAAATGTCAGCATTTAAATGTAAAAGACCACACAAAGTGGAGACTGAAACCAACATTAAAGCCTCAAAAAGGATGGTGGACAGCAGCAGCTCTTCTGGTGGGAAAAACATGGAAGCTTTAACAAAGCCAACCTCATACAAAAAGAAAAAGGTTCCCCGCTCTGCAGCTGTGGAAAAGACTGAGCGTCAAACTGTGCAGAATGTGAAGCCCAATATGCCAAGTGATCATGAAACTGGAAGAATACCACACAAGATAGGAAGTAAGATGAACATCAAAATCAAGACCAGTTGCAAAGCCTCCAAAGGTGAAGTTACCAGAAGCAGAAGCACCACTGCAGTAAAAAAGACAGACATAGCAAAAGAGACCTATTACAATAAAGGTATCCCCAAACTTATTCGGATAATTTCACCTGCTGTGGAAAAGACTGAGCGTCAAGTACAGTTACCGCTGCAAAACTCTCCACAAAAACTAAAGACTCAAGGAAGGGTTAATCATGTAAAATCCAATATTCCAGTGGAGACTGAAGCCACCATTAAAGCCTCAAAGAGGATGGTGGACAGAAGCAGCTCTTCTGGTGGGAAAAACATGGAAGCTTTAACAAAGCCAACCTCATACAAAAAGAAAAAGGTTCCCCGCTCTGCAGCTGTGGAAAAGACTGAGCGTCAAGTACAGTTACCGCTGCAAAACTCTCCACAAAAACTAAAGACTCAAGGAAGGGTTAATCATGTGAAATTCAAAATTCCAGTCGAGACTGAAGCCACCATTAAAGCCTCAAAGAGGATAGTGGACAGAAGCAGCTCTTCTGGTGGGAAAAACATGGAAGTTGTGACAAAGCCAACCTCATACAAAAAGAAAATGGTTCCCCGCTCTGCAGCTGTGGAAAAGACTGAGCGTCAAGTACAGTCACCGCTGCAAAACTCTTCTGAAAATATAAAGACTCAAGGAAGGGTTATTCATGTAAAATCCAATATTCCAGTGGAGACTGAAGCCACCATTAAAGCCTCAAAGAGGATGGTGGACAGAAGCAGCTCTTCTGGTGGGAAAAACATGGAAGTTGTGACAAAGCCAACCTCATACAAAAAGAAAATGGTTCCCCGCTCTGCAGCTGTGGAAAAGACTGAGCGTCAAACTGTGCCGAATGTGAAGCCCAATATTCCAAGTGATCATGAAATTGGAAGAACACCACACAAGATAGGAAGTAAGATGAACAAAACTTCAAGAGACATAGTAGTCAACGGTGCGTCTTCTAAAAAAGCAAAAAAGGGAAAAATATTAAATAGAAAAGAGAATGACATTATTTTTGAAGCAAAAACTAAAACGTCATTCATGTCAAGAATTACGACACTGTTTTCTAGATTATGGTCATTCTCCAAAAAATAAATTTCCTGTATTAAAACATAATTTGGAAAAAATAGCCTTATTGGAATAATATGGACCATAATAAAAGAAATCAATGTCAATATTTGAAATACAAAGATTTAAATTGGTCCCAAGCTGATGGAGGCAGCCTTTAAAAGCACTTTGTGGACCTCCAGCCTGCCAGAAGGGAGCACAAGGCTGCAACCTGTCACAACTGCAGCTTGGTGCTCTCCACTGTGCTGTAGTTTGTGTTGCACCTTGTAGTTCTTTGTGGTTCTGTGTTCAGGCCCACTTTGTGTAGTCTTTTTGTTGTGTGTAGTAATGTTTAAGTGAAGCTGTAGGGGTGAACTGCCATTTTCTGTTTATTAGTCTCAGGAGGTCAGTGTGTTGTCATTGATTTCCCTTTTCTTTCATTCACAAGTAGGATTTTAGCTTTTAGTTAGGTGGGGTTTTGTTTGTTATTTTGGTCTTGGTTCACCCTGAAGCCTTTTTGCTTCACCTATTAGGTTATTGTTTGCAATGTATCAATTTGTAAATAAATTAGTTATTTCGTAGGAAGACAATTATTTTGGTGTTTTTGTTAAAGTGAGGGGAAGAACATTGCTTTCATGTTATTGCTCCTCAAAGTTCCTCGTTTGAGGACATTTGTAAAATAATTTAATTGTAAACTGCATTTCTCAACCTAAATAGGTTATTACATTTCAAGTTCAATTCAATTTCTTTATTTTAAACACAAATGAAAAAAAAATACAAGAGTTTAAAAAGACAGATAAAACAAAATAGTGTGCTTGAAAAAGGAGTCGGTTGAGGAGTAATCTTGTATGATCCCACCCTTTTTTACAACACCTGATGATCTGCATATTTCTATTTATTTCTGGCCTCTGGTCATTTAGTAACATCTTGTAGGTTCTTTTCAATGCATGTAAACTTTTACTCTGTTTTAAACCTTCATCCAATCCGTTCCATAAATCCACACCACAAATTGATAAGCACACAGGTGAAGATGATCCCATTTTTTGTGATCAGTGTGGATGCTTCTGAAACAAACACACACACAAAAAAAGCTATGGGCTAGTTATAGCTCTATACCAGGGGTCTGCAACCTTTATAATTTAAAGAGCCATCTGGATTAGTTTCCCACAGAAATTAAAACATAGGGAGCCGTAATACCCTATGGAAAACCCGGTGTTTCCAGTGAACGGCAGAATTTCACTCGTTTTTAAAGTTTTCACTTGTTATTCACTCCTCAATCAACCTCATTTAACATGTACTGTCTTCAGTGGCAAAGCAAAATATCCTTTATTTAACTTTATTATATAAAGTAAAACATACTTGTATAGTTTAATTTACAATTAAGATATAGTATGTAGTAAGTTCACACTTAACACGAATCAGTTTGTGTTTTCTTTTTGAAAGCTGGCTGGCTTCTGGTAAAAATTGCCACATTTTTTTATCATTTTGTTTTTTGAACTGAGCTGAATGAGCTGCCGGAATCTCTCCCGGTTACTTGTGAGCAAAGGCAGGTGACATCCTGGACAGGTCAATAGTCTGTCGCAGGGCCACAATCACACACCCACGCACTCTCACATTCACACCTAGGGACAATTTAGAGTAACCAATTAACCTATGAAGCATGTTTTTGGACGGTGGGAGGAAGCCGGAGACCCCGGAGAAAACCCAATTATGCACGGGGAGAACATGCTAACTCCACACAGAAAGGTCCCCCATTGATGTCGTGCTTCAGGTCTCCCAGCTGGGACTTGAACTGGGGGCCTTCTTGCTGTGAGGCAAGAGTGCTAACCACTGCACCTTGATTTTTGGTCAAGCTACACAATGGAGCCCTCTTGAAGCTTCCAGAAACTGGGAATCTCATTCACAATCATTTTTAACCTAAAGCCCACTGCTTGCAAACTGCCTTTTTCCCTGACAACCACACTGGGAAAATATTACAGTTGGGCTTTGACAGGCTCTTCTCAGCTGGGATCTAAACATACAGCAGCGTGTTTCCATTATGACGGAATATGCATCTAATATGGTGAGGGCAGTTCAGTGCAATCACTGGACAAACCTACAGATTACATCTTGATGAGATGATTTGCAGTAACTTATAGCAATTGTTAAGAAGGAGATGGAAAAACTGAAGATATGGTTTGATGCAAATAAACTTTCACGAAATTTAAGTAAAACAAAAATGATGTGGCAGAAAACAATTTATTACCGACGAATATCCAAAGGTTATTTATTAAAAGAGAGGAAAAGTACAATTTTTGGAAAAAAAAAAAGTTTCTCATGCATAAAGCAAGAACAAACAAAATAAGATTTTGTGTTTCAATATGTGGAGTGAAGCTGTGGAACAGAACCAGTAAATCCTTGAAACAATGTCCAAACATATGGGATTTTAAGTATAAATATGATAACCTAAATAGAAAAAAAAGATGCTATGGGCTAGTTATAGCTAAGTGTCATTGTTTCACTGCTGAGACATGTTGTTGTGTAGCACAAAAAAAGTAACTCTGCCTTGGGGATTTTTTTAATCCCTTTGCCAGTCCCAAGCCTGGATAAAAGAGGAGGGTACATTTATTGCATTTAGAATTTATTGTTTGGCTTACAATATTTTTATGAAAGGATCATGCAAATAATATACTAATTACACTCATTGGCACTTTAGGCACACCTTGCTAGTACTGGGTTGGACTCCCTTTTGCCTTCAGTCCTTAATCCTTGGTGGCATAGATACAACAAGGTACTGGAAACATTCCTTATAGAGTTTGGTCCATATTGACATGACAGCATCAGTTGCTGCAAAATTGTCGTCTGCACATCCATGATGCCAATCTCCTGTTCCCCCACATTTCAAAGGTGATCTATTGGGTTGAGATCTGGTGACAATGGAGGTCATTTGGATCCAGTGAAGTCATTGTCATGTTCAAAAAACAAACATGGAAATTTGCTTTTTGGACATGAAACATCACCTCTCTGGGCGGCAAGGAGCATGAGCTTGTGCAGAGGTTGAGAGGTACCGGTTAGATATAGTTGGGCTCAATTCCACGTACAGCCTGGGCTCTGAAACTCGGCCCCTTGAGAGGGGTTGGACTCTCTACCATTCTGGAGTTGCACATTGTAAGAGCAGTCAGGTCTGGGCTTACTTGTGAGCCCCCAGCTTAGCAGCCAAGTGTTGCAGTTCACCCCGGGGGACAAGAGGGTCATGCCCCTTTGCCTTCAGATACAGAAAAGGCTGATAATACAGGCTCCTTGGGTCCACCATCTCACGGGACCTTAAGTGGACCTCTCACAGTGACTCACTCTGGGAAAAGACTCAGAGGTTGTTCTTCCTGCGAAAACTCAAGAAGTTCAACCTGCCTCAGGAGCTGCTGACCATCTTCTACATGGCAATAATCCAGTCTGTCCTGACCACATCTATCACGGTCTGGTTTGGATCAGCAACTAGACACGACAGGAACAGACTACAGAGAATAATCAGATCTGCTGAGAGGATTATTGGTTCCAGCCTTCCCTCCATTCAGGACCTGTACCGATCCAGAGTCAGGAAGCGGGCTGGCAGAATCGTAAAAGACCCCTCTCATCCCGGAAACTGCCTTTTCAGCATCCTCCTGTCAGGGCGGCGCTTTAGGACAATGCGCACCAAAACCACTTGCCACAAAGATAGCTGTCACTCTAATGAACTCCTGACTCCTGACCACTCAAGAGCACGGAACAAAATCACAGAAACTGTCACACCGGAACTACTGCTGCATTTTGACATAGTCTTTTTTCTTGTTTAGTCACGTTTATTTATTCCTTTATCTATCTTGTAATACTTTCTTTTTTATACCTTTTTTTTGTCTTACCCCTCACACCTTTTATACCTTGCTAGTTTGCACGAGAGAACAAGACACCGAAGACAAATTCCTTGAACATGCGCTGTACTTGGCCAATAAAGCTGATTTTAATTCTAAATGTATCTTGCCAAATGCAAAGAACACTTACCATACTGTCATGATCAGCAAGACTGAGCAGACCCAGATGCTGGAACCTGGAAGGATCACACAAGACTGTGATGGATTTAAAGATTTATTGTCCCAGTAAGTTGAAGTGAATTGGGTGGTGTCAGCCGAAGATGATTGGATGAGGACCAGTAGGTTAGTACGGACGTTGAGGATGAATGGTGGCGATGGTGAGGAAGCTGAGCTTGGATGTTGGCTATACAACGGCGTGGCCAATGGTGTGGAACCGCTATGAGTCTTGGCGTGGCTTGGAGTCGTGGCGTGGCCAGAGGCTTTGGATCTCAGATGGCTTTGAGTCTGCTCATGTAAGGATGAGACCCAGGTCGGCACTCATGGGTTTTGTCCTGTAGACGAGGTGGAAAACTTGGTTAGGAGAATAGACATAGAGTGAATAAACTAGACAACTAAACTTGAGACCAGGTACTGCATCATAGATGAACAGCAAACTGGCGATGCATGCTGGAAGGTTCCTCTTAAGTAGAGCAGGCAGGTTGATGAGGTGAGTGCCAACAACTGGGTCCAATTTGAGAGGCAGGGCAGGGAGGAGAGGACTCCCGGAGGCACCATGAAACTTTTTTTTGCATATACGGTGTATATCCAGTATTCCTTCAGGCCAAATAACTTTCTGTTAAGAAGATGAACAAATGTCATCATCCAATTTCTGGTTTGTTCTTTTGTTCCTTTTTTTAAACATTTAATAATAATAATAATAATTGGTACTTTATTGATCCTTCAATGGGGAAATTCTTCTCCGCATTTGACCCATCCCCTGGGGGAGCGGTGAGCTGCAGCCTAACTGCGCTCGGGAGGCAGTAGCGCTAAGGGCCTTGCCTAAGGACCCTCACTGGGTGATTGCTCAGTTGACATGGTAATTGCCTCAGTACTCAGTACCATTGTTTCCCTCCGGGAATCAAACCCTGGATCCCTGCGTGGTAGCCACTCACCTTACCAACTTAGCCACCCAGCCGCTTAATTTAATTTTTAGAAATGCCACCATGGGTCTGGCTTTTAGTGTCATCTCAATCTGTTTAGCTCAGGGAAATACTTTTTGAGTATGACTTGGGACCTACCTCACATCTTTCTGAAGATCAAATGAAGCACAGTCTATAATCAATGCAGTCATTATAGTAGCTTTTGTACCAAGATGTGATCAAAAACATAGATTAGAAGAACAACCACCTAGCAGTATCGTACACACCTTACCATTCACATCACAGAACTATTTGCACGACTGGTCTCCATCTCTTTGTCTGCTCTGATCTTCTTCTGTCTATGAATGCTTTGCTGCCCCCCCCCTTCATCTTTTTTCCTCATCCGCCCCTGCTGTTTGTGCCTTTTTTCTCAGGTCACTGTGTTCTTCTTCCCTTTGCACCCCCATCCTCTTTTGCCTTGGATGGAGAGCAGCGAGAGGAGGAATTGTATCTCCTCAGTTTGCCATAGGCTCTCTTCAATATTTCATCAAGAGTGCATTTGTTTGAGAGGAGCTCTGCATGTGTGTCTAAAGAAAGATGTCTTTACAAACAATTGTATGTATTTTGACATATGAAGGGACCTTAAAACCAGGTAGTGCTGTGTATTGAGAGATGATTTAAGGCTTTGTGATCTATCTCTGGAGATTTTTTAACTTCACTTCCCCAACCCCATCTTCCATTTTTCAGCTCCAATCTTATGACATTGTCATCAGGCGCTGTATAATACTGCATATGCGCTCTTGTGAGGGCTTTTATTCCCCCCATGCATGCTGCTACTATTAGTTTTCCATGATTTTGCTTGGTGTGCATATGTAACAGAGTGTACATGCATCATGGGCCAGTCTCCAGGTGGTCCCTAAGGACCACAAAGCAGCATACATCATCATCTAGACTCCACATAAAAAAGAGCCCAAATCCCTTCTCTTCTTTTGCTTTTCAGCACTTTACAGATTTAAAATGATAGATTTATACAATTTTTTTCTTCTTCTTTGTTTTACTTTTAGGCACACGCTGCTCTTTAGGTTGAAATCTGCAACTTCCATCAGATTTTTAGAAGAAATTTTACAGTTTTTGTTCAATTATATTTGACTTCCTTGGCATTCTTTATTAATTGGTTAAATTTCTTAATTTGTTATAACGCAGGTCAATTTAGAATCTGCTTCTTTTTCGAATCTGTGCATTAACCTCTAAAGAAATTGCAAGTTTGCATTGAAATGATGGGATATTATGTTATTTCATTCTAGCTATACAGATTTCAAGTAGTTAAAGAAACATTTATAGTGTGAATATTGATAAAAAAAATACTCCAAAAATATTTTAAAAAGATAGAAAAAGAAAAATAGGAAGACATATAACTGCTGAAACCCCCCCCCATTTAAGGTTTGAGTGTGTTTAATGTCTGGGAAAGTAATAAAAATGAAAGTGAAAGAATGAACAAAGCAAAAAAACAAAAAACAAATAAAAAGTCTAGTTGGAGCATTAAAATCAAGATTTAGCTGGTCCTGTTTCTATAGATTCCTGCACATTCCATTGCTGCTGTCAGTAACAGTTTGACACAATCCACATCCCTGACAGAGACCCATTATCCCAGATTAGAAGCATTATCTAAAAGCCCAGTTGACATCATTTAATTAAACCAGTGGAACTCAGAGAAAGAGGGTTTTAGTGTGACAATTAATTTGTTTCTTCCTTATTTTGTCGTTGCAAATTACCAAAGTTTGCAAATTAGGTCATCCAAGGTCATTACTATTTTCAAAGTGTCCAATCATTTTGGATCTATTATCAAAGCCTTCCTGGTGGTCTTTTAATTGTTATTATGCCGTTGTAGCTCAAATATAAAAACCTGTGTGCTTTTTTGGACATAGTTTCTGCAGAGAAGCAGATATTCATAAAAAATATATCTCTGACTTGTGGGCGGGACTGTTGGCATGGAGTAAGCCACTCCCCTCTTTCAGTCCCCATTGCAGAGAGCTCTCTGTTAACACGCTATCCTGCTAGCTTACAGCCCCTCACACCCCCACCCTAACAAAAATGGTAAAGAACATCAGAGCTACCCAGCTTTTTTGATACAGAAGCTGCTCAGACGAGGAAAACAAAGATGCACATGGATCTTTTTTTGTCTGCAAGTGTTTGACTCAGAATGGGGCAGAGCAAGGAGCTGGTGGCCCAACCAGCTTTTTTCTGTCACAAAAATACATTTTTTTCCAACAGCTTTTTTCATCTGCTCCTGATTCAAAACAATTTGAATAAAGAAATCAATTTTAATATCCAAATTTTAAGCTCAAATTCATTTCTATATGCCCTTCATCATGAAGAAAATGCCACAAAAGCATGTTAAAAACATGTTAAAAAAATTATCGGATATGATCTTCAATATTTCAAAACTCCTTTAAGAGAATAATTTGTTAACCACATTGTCCAAGTTACGGTAACTTAATGAAGCACCAAATTCGTAGAACTAGTCATCACAATCAAAGTTAACACCAGCAAAAAAATGTTTAAAGTACATTGTCATTCAATTTTTATTGGTAAACATAGTAAAGCTCAAAATTGTATCTAAAATTACAGACTGATGAGCATTCATAATTATTTATTTCTTTAGATGTTTGAGATCTAAAACTAAATACATTTTAAAACTTGAAAACTGTATGGATGGATGATGCACTGTGATTTTGTGGACAGTGCTGATGGTCCTGGTTCAAATCCCAGATGGGTCTCTTTTGTGTGGAGTTTGCATGTGTATGTCTGGGTTTTCTCTGGTTTCCTTCCACAGTCCAAAACATGCTTTATAGGTTAATTGATGATTCTAAAGTACCCTTAGGTGTGAATGTAAGTGTGTGCGTGTGTGTGTGCGTGCATGCATGCGAGTGGTCTTTTTGTCATTGCCGACCTGCCCCCCCCCCCCCCTTACCCAACAGCAGCTGGGACAGGTTCCAGCAACCCTAAAAGGGATTCAGTGGGCTCTGAAGTTGGAAAGTTGGATGGATGGAAATTCAGAACCTTGGAATATTTGAAATATTGTAGACTCTGGTGTCACTTTATTTCAATTATTAATTAAAAACAGACCATAAAATTATGAAGGAAAAAAAAACTTAATAGTCGTACAGAAGACAACAACGGACAACCTGCACCCAGGAGGTTAGGACGTCTTATTCCCCAATCGCAATCTGATTCTATCAAATATGGGTTTTGGGGGTCAATTTTCCATTTAAAACCAATTTTGTTATGGGGAAACAAATCCACAATCTAGTGATTTAAAACTTCAACAGATTAAACTGAATGTAGGAAAACTGTTTTTTATTTTCAGGTGGAAAGGGGTATTTAAAGGACATTTTTTAAGAGATTTGATTAATTTCGACTGAGGATGTATTTGATTAACTGATTTTTAGATCCTCAGGTGTCATGTTGCTCACCTGCATTCCGCCCCACGTTAGACTGGGAGTGTCTGCAGGCTTCACAGCATTCCCAGCCCTTCAAGGCAAAAACGTTCAGGAAGCTGTGCGCCCATGCAGGCAGTCTGTGACTTTTCTTTGTTAGGAAGCAGAAATCTGAACCAGGTAATGTCGCATCGAAGCCCTCCTACAGGCCCCCACTGTCCTGCGCGTCACTCCTCCTCCGCGTGCGCAACCAAAACAGCTTACAGATCCATACAGGACGTCGGGTTTGGAATAGACTGAAGGAGAGGTGGAAGTGATGCAATGTTTGTGTGCACCTGTAACCCCCCCCCCCCCCCCCCCCCACCTCACTAAAGAGACGGATCAACTTGGTAGTAGTACCGGAGTAGGACGCGGCGCCAGTCATTGGGTGGAGCCGCAGCGTCACCAGTGCGCACGGCTTGGCTGCAGATGCGGATCGGTGTCAGTGCGAGGCGTTGGGGGGGACATGGCAAGTAGGCGCAGGCGGTGTGCCTGGTGAGGACGCGGGGAGTAGGACGCCGCGGCACACACGCAGCGCCGCGCTAAGAGGAGAAAGGCGGAGACGCAGCAAACCATGGAGGACACCGAGCCCGTAGAGGACGGCGTGCTCGCGGGGCTGCGGTGGAACAGAGGCGCGCGGGACCAAACTCAGCTGAAACACAAAATTCGGGATCTGCCGGGGCTGCTGAAGCACGGACTGCACCTGCGGAAGAAGAGCGTGAGTGTTTTAACGCACCGTCCTTCCGTGTTTTTTGTGGACGTAAGCAATGGCCTCGTCTTTTGACCAGCAGCTGTCCACGCGGGCTGTTTCACATTCTCGTCACGACTCAGGTGTTTTCATTTTACTACACGCTTCCCTGTCGCAGAAACCCCCTTCATATGTATGTATGCATGGTCTTTTACGCATGCTCAGGATGATGTCTGCTGGGCACCATACCTTTACAGTCCTGTAGTCAAGGCAACACCACTTCCACCTCCTAAAGCTGGATGTACTTTTACAGTCTCATCATGTTACACAATGTTCAGATCATCAGTCAAATTTATTTTTCCTTTATACTAATAGTTTGAATAAATATGTACATTTTGTGATCAAAGTTAGAAAAGTCTTAGAGATCTGCTCTAATAAAAAATAGTGTTTTTGCTCTTTTTAATATGTTCCTTTTTCTGATGACGAAGGACATATAGAAAAAAATTTTAGCTTAAAATAGCATTTCTAGGTATTTCCATATTCAAATCATCAGACGAAAAAATGCTGTTGGAAAAAGATTGTGTAGGTGACGTAGAAAATATGTTGAGTTCCCTGCTCCGACTACATCCTTTTACACCATTTTCCTTGTCCGACCTGGTATCTGGCTTAAAACTGTACGGCTGGATAGCTCTAATATTTGCTCGCCATTTTTGTTGCACCAAGCTGTAAGCTAGCGGAAGGTATGTAAACTGAGAACTCTCATCAACAAGAAGGGGAGGTCGGGGTCGCTCCTTGCCAACGGCCCTGCCCACAACAACAATATTTCCCGAAACTTGACTTTAAATACTTTTATTACAAGGTGCATTGTTTTCTAGTCAAACTTGATAGTTTGCTACAAAAAAAAAAACAGGTTCGCTGTCTTCCTCTTTCCTTGCTTCCTTGAGAGATGAGCTTTATAAGGTGTCACATTTCAACAAAACCTTTGGTAAGAGAAACATACTCAACTGAATTTCTGTGCACATGTATAGATTCAACAGGAATGTGCCAACCATTGAGGTGTCAGCTTCAGGGTTAAATTGGGTCAAAATTTCAGATTTATCTTAAAATATAGAAATTTAAAAGGCAGTTTCCTAAAGTTGTGAATGTTCTTGCCCTAAAAACCACCATGGACACAGGGCCTCAGGATCACCTCCTAGCTGATTGTTCTAAAGAGTTTGACAGTATAGAGCTAAAACTATGATATATTTTTGGTGAATCTCTTATTTACATCTGAAAATACATGACTAATCTGTTCATCTCAGTCTGAATAGCTAAACTGTTTTATGAAAAGCAATAATTTTCATTTTGGTAGAATTAGATAGTGGATCGTGAATCGACTGCTGGGTTACGTCATGTGCATGCTTGTGTTTCAGGCATACACAGAGCTCGTAGTAGGGCATGTGCCATGGGGGTAATTGCATGAGGGACTACCTGTACTATTTACTTGGTGCAGTTCCAGGATGGTGCAGATAATTGTTTTTTTAGTGCTGATGCCAGGAGGTTGCATACTGTGCAGAAGAGAGTTGGGGGTATCTTTTTATTTATTTTAACATCAAATTAGTTTCATGTGTTTTATACAGTATTGCCTCTATGGAGGAGTTCAAGTAACTGATCGGCAGAATTCAATTATTTCTTTGAAAACATTTTAAAGTGAGGTTATGACTATAATTCATCTGTGTTGTCATGGATGGTCAATGATGACTCTCCTGATACCAGCAAATTCTATGTGTTTGGATAAAGGGAACTCTAATATTTTTGTTCTTTAAGTGTTTTTTTGTTTCTTTGTGCTCTTTTTAGTATTTTACTGTAAATTATTGTTTCTCGCATATGATATCGTAATGACACAAAATGTTCATGTTAAAAATTAAGTCTTAATAATGGTCTATGTCTAAATTACCCATATTTCTGCACTATAGGGCACACTGGATTACAAGGCAGACTGTCAATAAATCGTCAATTTTCAAACTTATGTCATATATAGGACAAACTATAAGGTGCATTTAGGGAGACAAAAGAGTCAGAGATAAGTCTGTCAGTCAGACTTTATTAACTGCATTCACAGTAACTCTAGAACTTGTTTTTAATATGCTACATGCTTGCAACGTTAGACGTGTTAGTATAATCACAATACTCCAACACGTGAAAGACACAGTCCAGTGCTATCAAAATTAAAAAATCCCTTCAACATAGGTAAACACAACAAGAATTAAATCATATATAAGCATTAATATAAATATGAATCAATGAATTAATTCATATATATAGTTTTTGCTTGCATAGTAATTTAGTCAAAAATCTTTTCTGGTCTTATATTGTGACATGTAACATGTAAAATAAAAGAAAAATTTTCAAATAGATTCTTTGACAAAATAAAAACCCTCCTATGTTTGTCAATCTTATAGCCTACATATTTTTCAAGCTGTATTTTAGTCTTTTTCAAAAGTTCGGCAGTATTTAAATCAAAAATATTGTTAAAATGAAAGGGTTAATATTGCTGGTTAAATTTAACTAATTGTTGGCAAAAAAAACACTGTCTGCTGAAAAAATTGTCTGCTGATCCTTTATAAAATTGTTCCGAGTGTTTTTTTTAATTATGAATATGTTGTTGTTAGCCAAAAACAAAAGACTATGTTGTTTTCTAGGACATAGTTTCTGCAGAGCGGCAGTGGTTCATTAGAAATTCACCTCTGAGTTGTGGGCGGGACTGTTGGCGTGCAGTCAGGCCATCTCCTTTTCCCATCATCCCTTTGTTTACCCTCTCTTCCACTAGCTTACAGCTCCTCACAACCTCCAAGCTAACATTATCAGTCCAACAAAAATGGCGAGCATTATTAAAGCTATCCAGCCGTAGAGTCACCAGCTCAGATGAGATAAAAAAAAAAAAGACTTATATGAATCTATTTGTTTGCAAGTAGATGCATCTAAATGGAGCGGAGCAGGGAGCTTTTGGCCCGCCCATTGCAGCTTCTAGATAACAAATACGATCTTTTTCAAACTGTATTTTTCCATCTGCTCTTGATTTACATCTATTTGATTAAAGAAATCCTCAGAAACGCGATCTTAAGATTAATTTTCTTTATAAATATCCTCCATCATCAGAAAAATGCTACAAGAACACGATAAAAACACCTCAATCTGTCACCAGACTAAACTGGAAGTAGTGTTTTTTTGTTGTTGTCTTAGTGTCTGTGAATAGATAACTCAACAAGTACTGACTGTAGGTGTTGGTGAGTCAAAGGTCACATGACGAGGAGTTATGTTACAGTGGAGCTCTGCTGATCTGCACATGGATCCCTGGGTGCTTTGATGTCTCCATTTTAAGTCCGTGTGCGACGGATGCGTGGAGACGACAGATGTGTGTTTGTGTGCCTGAGTATGCAAGAGGGAGCTTGCCAAGCATCCTGTGCCACAGCTCTTCACTGCGCTCAGCAATCTAATCTAAGAGTAATCCATTTCTCTCAGATAATGACCTCAGCTCTCCTGCCCTGTCTCTACGTAGACTCTCTGTAAATGCACTTTGAAGTCAACGCATAACAACACATACATTCTCTTTTCTGCATCCCTGTTCATAGGGAGACAGCAGAAGCAGTCTTTTGTTAAAAACAGAAGGAAAACACCTGGTACTCAAATGTTCTTTGAGGGTTTTGTGAAGAGATCGGGAAATGGAATGATGATAACCAGACAACAAGACAGGGAAAAAAGCACAAATGGAAAAGAAAGAAAGACGTTGGAAGTCAAAAGTGATGTATTTAGTGTGTACAATATGTGCTTAGGCAGCTAGTATGCTCTGTTTACCCACCAGTCCAAACTGCACTTGCAGTACATCTCTACTAAGAAGACATGCCTCAAAATGAGAAACTGAGCCTTTTTTCTTGTAAGTTTCCTTTTGCTGATAAATCTAACGATCAAGAAAGTCTGTGACTTGAAATGCTTATAGTATTTCCTACAATCTAATTTTTTAAACCTTAATCAATTGTTTTGAAGAATCATTTTTTTCTGTGCTTTTTTTAAAGAAGTGTTAAAGGGCTTATATCATGCTTTTTTGGCAATATCTGAGAAGAACCTGTAGATGTCTGTAAAACACTTGAGACCGTACATGTGACCACATAACCACGTGGCGTTTCCTTTAAACAAATGACAACTTTGTTTTTGGCCCTTTTAATGTTTTACAGACATGCAGCTGTTCTCAATATTAACTGGATATTTTTTTAATTGTCATTAGCTGCTACAAATCAATTCTGCGTTGCATATTTCTGCTGGCGATCATCAAGGAAGCATTTATGTGATACGATTTATTTACATTACACTTAGATGTCACGTGGGTTTAATGTAAACAAATATTTTGAAGGGGTTTTTCCCGTTAGCACAGAAAGGAAGCTGCACATGTTTGATCCTGTTTTGTGTGGGCATCAATTTCTTTTATGTTAATTAGTTTCTAAGTGCGTTCTTTCATATCTTAATATAGTGTTGCTTTTCAAACTGCTAGTTTTCCCATCTCTCCCTGTGGTGGTGTTATTTTACTTTTGTAGCCAAGCCAGTATTGGCCTGCTTTACTTTCACAGCAAGTTCCTTTGAACACATGTTGTGGATTCAAAGCAACAGCCTCCTCGTACAAACAGAAACAACTCCTGGCAGTCGACTTCTCATGTTTTATCTGCCGTGCTTATGGACAAAAAAAATTAATCTGGTATCTTTAATTTGGGTTTACCTAATTTAAAATCTAGATACACTAATGTTACCCTGAAACCATCGACTGTATATGAGAACTGGACCGAGTGAGAGTGATGTCACATATAAAAAATGTTTCACTTGTGATCGTGTGTCGTCTTAAAATTGTTTTTTTGGGGTTTCTATCATGTTCTTGTAGTCCTTTTTGGATGATGGAGGACATATATAAAGCAAACTCCTCGGTATTTCTTTATTCAAATCGTAAATCAGGAGCAGATGAACAAAATGCAGCTTGTTGTAAGCTTCCTGCATCCATTCTGATGCATCCACTTGCAGACAAATAGATCCATGTATGTCTTTGTTTTGCTCATCTGAGCTGGAATCTGGATCTAAACCATACATCTGGATAGCTGTGATATTGCTCGCCATTTAATGTAATGTTATGATTGGGGTGCCAGGGGCTGTAAGCTAGCGGGAGATCACGTAAACAGTTGGATGATGGGAATTGGGGGTTGGCTTACTTAGCTCCAGAGGTGAATTTCTAATGAACTCCTGCTGCTCTACAGAAACTATGTCCTAGAAAACGACACAGATTTTGAGATTTTTGCCTAAAACGGCATATTAAAAAACCACTGGGAACACTGTTAAGATAGATCAAGAAATGAATTAAAGTGCAACTTAATTTAATCTATATTGATTAAAATTGCAAGCTTTAGCTTTGGTGTGTTGGCAACTTTATGTTTGGTTTCCTTTCATATAAGTAAATAGTAACTGATCTCCAAGCCTGTAATTTACATTTTCATTAGCTCTTGTGCTTGATCATTTAACACCCCAGATAGGATAATCTGTGTAATAAGGAGCACTGAACCTGTCTGTGACTCTTATCATAACCGTTTCATTTACTTGAGACGGAAATCTGCTGCGATGCGTTTTTTTCTCCTTCAGCATTTTTATCTCCCTCCCTCATCCTCTCCCTCGGAGTTGTAATTACAATGATCTCTGCTTCTCGCTGCCTCCTCTCATCTCCTCCCCATCTGTCTTTGTCATATCCACAGTTGTGGGCTGTGGAGATTACCTGTTATTTTCACCTGCATTTGTCATTCTTTTATTTGGTCTTTACATTTCAGTCCATTAGCTCGTGTTTCTTTCTATTCACTTTTATTTTCACATTATTATTAGAATAATGAGCTTGCTTTTTTTTTTTACTTATTTTTTTTAAAACTTTTTTTTTTGTTTTGGCTTTCTATAGAAAAAGCCTTTGGTCGGAAAACTGCGCATCCTTTCGCTTTTATTGACCCCATCTTCTGGCGCTTCCTTCTATAACCCCGTTTGTCACATTCAAACCAGTGATAAAAATTAAAATGACCATTTTTCTCCAGAGAGAATTGTGCGAAGCTACATTCATACCGTCCACAGCAAGGCATGTTCAAGAGGCCACTTCTGATAAAAATGGATGTAAATGCATGTAAATGCATGTTTTAGGCTTGAGCATTTAAAACTCCTGTGTTCACACATCACTACACACATTGTTACGACCTTGTCTAGTGTGAACACCATGGGCTAAATGCTCGGTGTGTCTGTAGCTAAAGACTGTGGAATGTAAATTCAGTTATCTAGTCAGTACTCTCATTAGTCATCACAGTGAGCTGTTCTCTTGATTACACAGAGCTTTGACTTTACTACATGACTGATTTACGAGGTATTTGTCAATTCCTTTTTGTCCAAAGAACTATATTAATTATCATTGTTATGCCATACTTTTAGAATTTCCACATATAATCATTTAAAGTTATGAAAAGATTTTTGTAACCAGTTGTATTGTGATTAAAAAAAAACTAGTTGATGACAAATTTGACTAAAGCCCAAAGTTCCTACTGAATAAAATGTTCTTATCATTTAATTTTTACTTGAAAAATGGCATATTTAGGTTTAATACTTCAAAGAAATATATCAAAACAGTGATTGTGTATGAAAAGGGCTTGAGTAACATGGTTTTTCCCTGGAACTTGCTGCCTTCATCTTCAGACAAAATATGTGGAAAGAAAGCCTGGCTTCTACGGAAAACACAGTTTCTCACTATTGCACAACTAAATCATCTCTTATTTCTTCTAGCAGCTCCTGTTTTTTCAAAATGTCTCTGGTGTTTTGTCAGCCTTCTGCTCCACCCTCCCTGGTTGGCCCTCAAACACTTTCACCTCACCAAATCCGGTCCTCTTTGCAAAAAGTTTGGACACCCCTGATTTAGAGCATGTATGTGAATCCAATGTCACTTAGGTCATTGGGACTTTCACTGTAAAGCATTATAGGTGGTATATTTTTATTGATTTTTAATCATTCTGAGGATTGTCACTGTGATAAAACTGTGATAATTCAAGTAATTTATAGGAATTTCCTTTAGAAAGATGTCGGCATAGTAATTAAATAGAGTGTTTGTCCTTTTGAATGTGGTGGAGGCCCAAATCCCAGGTGAATGTACAGCACTATTCGCTAGCTTTGTTCAAACCAAACCTGAATAATGTTTCTGGATTTATAAAACTGCCCTTTCATTTCTCAGCTATGTTTGTTCAGCGTGTTTACTCTGTGTGTCGTCTTGCATGAATTGCCTTTGATAGGTTGCGTTTTGTTTCCACAGCAATCACCTGACACCATCCCTGGACCAAGTACGGGACCGACGGTACACAAGGTGAAAAGACACACGCTGAAAAGCACTTAGATATGATGTCATCCATTCAGTTTTGCCCTGAGGCAAAAAATGTCGTTTGTTTATCCCTAACACAGGTGACATCAGTGGGGATATTATCTTGGGAGATTTCCAGTTTTAACACCTACACACTTGACAGACACACAAACCCACTCGGACAAACGCAGAGCTTTTTGTCATTCCACTGCATTTTAGGAAACACTGTATTCTAGTAAAGCCAAAGGTCCTAAATAGCTCATATACATTGGTTTTCTATAGACCTAAAAGAAGAAATGTAAGTTAAAATTAGAGGCCACAACATAAATGATAGATAAGAATACAGTTTTTGTTTATAGACATGTTTTTTTTCCCCATGTTCCTTTGCTGTTGCAACTTGAATAAACTGTTGATATTATTAGGGCTCACAATGATACACAACAACCTTCACCCTTCATAACCTATTGGAAAACCCATATGCATAATTTTTAAATGCATGAGAAACTGGACCACCTACATTGGATTCTTTTTGTATGTAAAAAACAAGAAGCCTAGCTTACAGCCCCTCCAATCCCCAAGCTAACTGGCTCAACAAATCATCTACTTTATCGTCGTCTCTATACAAATAAGAAAACCTTAGTGGAGTTTAAACAAATCCAAATTTGATTTAAAACTGAGGAGCTAAAGCAAACTGTTATATGAAACCTGTATCAAATCCATCCCTAAATGGTTAAAAGAAATGCACGAAGAATTGCACGTTTTTGGAGTATCTCAGGTGAAAGCCACAGGGCAATTAAAATAAAGTTAGTGGCATTTGTGCCAGTCCCAGCTTGGTTAAATGCATGGTTGTGTCAGGAAGGCATCTGGCAAAAAAAAATCTCTGCCAAACAACCTGTGTGAATCAGTGAAGGCTGATTCCCTGTGGCGACCCCAGCAAGGGGTATGGCGAAAGGTGAACAACAACTTGCAGCAGGACGACTGGAATGAGCAAACACAACATATTATGCTTCAGTGAAGGAGAGACTTTGTGAACTGCTTCATGGCAGTTGCATGTAACTGTTGCTCAGAGACATAAAATCTCAGTAATGTAAACATGTTTAAGCCTTTGACTGCGCAGTAATTGCTCGTTTTATCTGTGTTATAGTCTTGCTCCCAGAGCTTCCCGTGTGCTGGTCGAGCTGTGAGGAATGCCTTCCTCTCTCATGGACCGTACCCGGCCAAAGACAAGATCCATCTAGCCAGAATCATCAGGTACATCTATCTGTTCTCCTTTGTTTGTGCACTTTTTTTCCTGCAGAGCTCAATCAATGAGTCCAGTGAAGCAGATGCTACTGCACAGTAACTTTTCATGCTGCGTTCACTACGAATGTAATTCACATGTTGTCCTAAAATATGTTAGAAAATTTGATGCTCCAGATGAGTGTGGGAGGAGCTAATGTCTAAAGTTCTTAGCCTTACCGCAAAATGGGAGCGTTGACTGTTTATATCTTCTACAATCCACGGAAGATGGGAATGATGATGACAGTTTAGATTTATTTGTTTTAGAGAGGCTTGGTAATGGTGTCTCCACGTCCGTCTGTATTCTTGAGATCATTCAGAGACTCTCCCAGTACGATGAGTTTCACCATCTACTTTATTGTTGTCTCCATACAAATAAGAAAAATATCATCCACCCACTGATCACGTCATCAACATATCAATGGCCAAAACCGAGTCCCTGATTGGTTTTCTTTGCCAAAGTTCAAGGATATATAAACTCTGGAGGCGACGCCCAAAGCGCACTGCTGCCAGACCGCTGTGCTTGATGCTAAAACTGCGTTCGGTTTGAATGTAGCTTTTGTCCTTATTAACCAGTTTGATTATGTTGGGAGAAAGATAAAAAAAATACAAAGCCAGAATTGCATGTACTGTGCATTTCAAGCACCCAGATCCATTCAAAACCATTTCGGCTCATATATATAAATAGAAATTTCATGTCATTGTACACACACCCACGCCAATGCAGGGTTTGTCTTTGAGGGAGAACATACTGAACCCATTCAGGGTTTCAGGTGAAGATATATCATGTTTCTTGTGGTTTAAAAATAGTTTTTTTTTTTTTCCAAAGAAGTGTGTTGGGTTTTGTGTGACCACGCTGTGATCTGACAATGCAAATGTGTGTGTGTACGTTAACAGGCGCAGCTATGTGGGAGTGGAGCTGGTGCAGTGGCTGTGCGAGCAGTGTGTCTGTGTGCGCTATCGGACTGCTGCTGTGCGTGTCTGGCAGGTGCTGCTGGAGCTGGGAGTCCTGCTGTCTGGTAAAACACGCACTTACATGCACGGTGGTGGTGGTGGTTGTGGTGGTGGTGGTGGTGGGGGTGTCATAATTTATAACAGCCTTCCAGCCACATCTCACCTATCTCCAGACCCTTTAAAGATGTTAGTGGTTGGTTATTTTCAGAACACTAAAGAGGTTCAATTATTGCTGCAGTCACCTCGTCAGCACATATGGCTGGTTTTAATTTAGATCTGTCATGTGAAACTGTGAATCATTTCACCGCGTGGGTTAAAGCCCCCAAACAATCTCTCGGTATTCTGCCGAAAGCCCCCGCTCTCCATAATGTCCCTGTAATGATGTTGACATCAATTTCTTGTACACTGACCGCCAAGCTATCCGTTAATCGAATATTGGCAGCTGACAGAACCTATGTATGAGTGCGGCTGTGAGGCAGAATAAGGGCACAGGAATTGTGCATGTTTTTTATCCTACTGGCTACTTATCAAATGTAGTTTGTTGACAGTGGGACTTGATCTCTGATTAGGTTAAGCCAATTTAGCAGATATTTATCATCCAAAGCTCCAGGGGGGGGGCAGACAAAAAGAAATCAATATTAAAAAGCTAAATCGGTAAAATATTGATTCATAGACGTACAAATAGAGAACATAATGAAGAGGTTAATGTTCTAAAGTGCAGATGACAAATTCAGGGTTTGTTGGCTGTCGAGCAACAAGGCAGGGAGGGAATATCGTTGAGGTTCTTGAAGACGAAGAAGAACTCACCAGCTGTGATGGTTTGTAGCACATCATTCCCGCCATGTAGAACACTGTGTGGAAATACCCAGAAATGTGATTTTTTATAGAAGAAGAACAGTTCGGGTCTGTCGCAGCCATTAGCACATTTTCCTCCAGTTGTTTTTGGGGAAATACATTTCTGGGGATTAAAAAAAAAGATTGTATTATTTTGGACTACAAACTATAAATCGCTCTGGTTAAAAAAAGCATTTTGGTCTGCAAATAGATGCATCAGAATGGAGCGGAGCGGAAGCTTGTGGCCCACCAATTTGTTAGTTTGAGCTTTCTCAAATGGCGTTTTTTTTCCTTTGCTCCTGATTCACTATGATTTGAAAAAAAAAAAAAATACTCAGACATGGAATATATATCTTAATTTCCTTTACATATGTGCTCCATCATAGGAAAAATGCCACAAAAACATGTTAAAAACACCAAAAACACAATTTTTGTTTGAGCGGATCTATGTTATTTTATTTGACCAACGTAAAAATAAGTCAACCAAAAAAGCATATCAAAGTCATGTTTATTGATGTAAATGCAAAGCTTCAAAGTTTGACTTTTTATTCTGCTTTGTGTTGTTTTTTTTCTCTAGTTGACCAGAGGGTGGTGTTTTCTGACTCCAACTCTTACTACCAGTTCAGTTTTGAGGAGTGTGACTCTCCTTCTTGTGAGTTTCGCCTAAATGAGGCAGAGTGGCCAGAGGCGGTCAAACTTCTTCTCCAACTTGCCCCCTATGTCCAGTTCCGCTCAGGTGGCGGGACCAATAGCCCGTGAGTAACACAGCGGACACACGTGCTGCTGCTGTTGTCCGTTGTTTTTAGTTTGGTTGTTATAGTTGACTGAGCATAATCCAACTAACAACTAATTGTCCCTGGAACCAGAATCAAAGTTTAACCATTTAACCCCGTAGCTTTATCTCCAGTTTTGACATTCTTTCGACTACCATAACTGTTTACCCACTTTACATAATTCCAGCAGATAGAAACTTTCAAACATACAACCTTTATTAAATCTGGGAAAGAAAGCCGATCCGTGTGTTCAGCCTCAGATGTTTTGCTACATCTTGACTCATTTCGACTTTTCTATAATAGGAATGCACTCTGCAAATAAAAACCCAAACACAAGCCGTGATCCCTTATATACATGGAGCGGTCTCTAAGGCCCACTTAAATGTACATGCTGAGTGGTGTTAGCCTGTTCTGCAGGGTTCCTGCTGAGGCTGCGACTGAACTCAATCTGTCACTCAGAGATGAGGAGAGACTGAGATCAGAGTGTGTGTGAAGGGGTAATGAAAAATGGAGGATAGATAGATTTTTCTTTTGCTTCAAAGTGGATTTAGAGAAGACTGTCATTTCTTTTACTAATGTAGGCTTAATGTACCATGCCTCTAACTGTAAAGAATGTGTTTACATTGTGTTTTTAGGAATGATATTAAACATGTAAAAGAAACTGATGTGCACTAAAAGGCTCCTCCATTTACAGTAAAGACGGCTAAATATTTAATTTTATATAACACAGAAGGGCTGGACAGTTTTTCTAGGACAGTTTCTGCAGAGGGGCAGGAGTTCATTAGACATCTGCCTCTGAGTTGTGGGCACGACTGTTGGAGCAACCCCGCCCCCATTCCCCTCTCTGCTGCTGAAAGCTCAGAGCAGGGCTCGCCCAGTGTATTTTCGACGTCACAAATAAGCTCTTTTTCCAACAGCTTTTTTTGTCTGCTCCTGATTCACAATGATCTGAATAAAGAAATACGATATTTTCCACACTATAGGGCCCACCGGATTATAGGGCGCAGCGCCAATGAATGGTCTGTTTTTGAACTTATGTCACATATTAGGCAAACTGATCTATAAGGTGCATTAAGTGAGACCAAATAGTCAGAGATCAGTCTGTCAGTCAGACTTTATTATCCATGTTCACATTAATTCTAGAACTTGTTTGTGACACGCTACACATCAGCCACATTAGAAGCGTTGACGTATTCGCAATAGGCTGCCTGTAGCTCCCAAATCTTGTCTGCAAGACAAGGGAACGGCCATGGTGCAGCGGTAGGGCAGTCGAGGCAATCGTAAGGTTGCAGGTTCGATTCCCGCCTTGCACGCCCATGTGTCGAAGTGTCCTTGGGCAAGACGCTGAACCCCCACTTGCCTCTGGTGGGAGGCTGGCGCCAGTGTTCGGCAGCGGAGCCGCCACCAGTGTGTGAATGTGTGTGTGCATGGGTGAATGGGACTGTGACTGTAAAGCGCTTTGGGCCTTCGTAAGAAGGTAGAAAGCGCTATATAAGTATACGTCATTTACCGCTTACCAAGATGTAAAAAAATAACGGATATTGCTAAAAGAAATGTAACTGTAATTTTGCGAACCCCCAACCTTGTTAGTAACACGGAAAAAGCAAAGGCTGACATCAGTACATACTAGCCACGTTAGTGTATCTACAGCAATACCCAAATTTGTTTGTAACTGAGAAAAAAAAAGAACAAACTGACAGAAATGCAACTTTAATCTTAAATGTCTTAATATAAATCGTCCATCAGAAAAATGCAACATGATCATGTTAAAACACCCAAAACATTTCTATCGGGTTGGGTCTTTAAATTGTCTAACAACTTAATATTTAAATGTATTTATTCCTTTAATCATGGGTGTTAGACTTAATTTTATCAAATACTTCCTGGTTGCCTCTTTGTTTATTAGGGTGAACATAATTAGCATTTTCTCTTCAGCTTCAGGCTTTAACATTTTGAATATTGTGTCTTTAAATGCTTCTACCTGTTTTCCCCCTTGTGCTTTCGCTTTCTCTTTGAAGGTGAATAAATGAGGCTCAGAGCAGAAAGTATTCAAAATATTTCCACTGCTACCCACAGGAAAGATATGACAAAAATGAATTACCCTTCGGTAATTCATTTTTGTCGCCTGTTAGCTTCTGTTACCTAAGCTCTTTAGGAGTGATAGCTTCCTTTATCGGAACAGACATGCTCGAAATTAATACTAATAACTTCATACACAACCTGATTGTTGAGCCAAACATTAGAAACAACTGTTTTAGCAATTAAATTGTGAGATTATTTAGTTAAAGAACATCATAATTTAGTACTTTTTTTTAATTTTTCATATTTTATTTCCATACTAGAATAACTTTTAAATGATGAGTTGTGTGACTAAACACAATCTGATTGATATTAATGTTCATTTATTCATTGCTGCAAACTTTTAATCTTAATTTTCTTTGTATATGTCCTCCATCATCAGAAAAATGTCACAAGAACATGTTAAAAACACCAAAAACAGAATTTCCATTGGAGTGGGTCTTTAAATAAGTATGACCTAACAATAATTCCAACTAACATTAAATGTGACATGAGTGACGGATGATAATTTCCTATATACAGCGTTCTCTTTGTTTCAAACGATGAACACGATAACCGGAACTAAGAAAATGTCACATATGCTGGGGTAGCGGAAATTTGATTTCCATACCACCTCAGTCTAAGAGAATTAATTGACTTCTGGCATTCTCTGATTTTTTTTTTTTTTTTTTCAGATATTCTGGTTTTCTGTGTGCACACGCTGCACTAAAATGCAGTCACCTCTCTCATGTGTTGATCTATGTCATAATTTTTTCATCCAGACATAAAGATGCACTTCTATGACATTATCAGCATAAAAACGCAAAACTGATTTTTCTAACTTTGCATTATGAATGATCATCTTTTAAGTCATTAAACTTCTCCAGCAAGAAGCTCTTGACGTGACTGGGACACGAAAACCCCAGATCACTTTTATCTTCAGCGCTGTGTAGGACTTAATGATCAGTGACACCCCCCTACTGTGCCTCTCCTGCAGCCCTGATACATTTAGGCTCATGGTGAGTCACCATATTACCAACTGAATGCTGTCTGGAAATAAAACTTAATGATCCAGATGAGAATAAACTTCTCATAATGGATCATAATCATTTTTTGTTATTTGCAAATGAATATTTGTTTAGCAGCAAACACGAAGATTTCTTAGAGTTTTGTGATAAAGTCAGATTGTTTCAACACCAAAGACGCTTTTGTTGCTCACCACCTTCACCTGCTTGACCGTCTCTCCCAGCACTCACGCTTAAAGGCTGTTGTGTAATCGTCTTCTCCCCTGTATCTTATCAGATTACAGTGCAGACACATTTGCCCAAGGCTACATCCTCCTCCCTCTGCAGCTATTACATGTACCACTGGGATCTGAGCATAAAATCCAAATTGTATGCAAATAAGGCTAAGCTGCACATGCATGCAGCTGCTTGAGGGAAAATGTGTGTGTAGGGCAGAGTTGTTGTTCGTATGTTTTATGTCAGAGCTTTACAAATCAATCCAACCCCCTTCTTTTGTAAAGATGTGGCAGATGCATGTTCTTTGACGCGTTTATATAACCGTTAATGTGATGCATATTTAATCCCAAAACAATTAGATTTCAATCTCGCACCGTCTAAACGTGCACACAGATAAAAACAAATGTGATAACCCATGCTTGCTTTGGAAGAGACTGTGAGGATAACTCCCCCATGAGCGTGCTGCTATGTTCCTGCATGCACAGGAGCTTCCCTAACATCAATGGAAAAGGTGTGTCTGGAAGCCATTTTACAGGAAACCACATGAAAAGACACAGCGCTGCTGAGAGGGATGTGTGACACATAAGACTTGGGAAAAAAACTAAGTGAGAAAGATGGATGGGAGTAGTCAACTTGGCTGGATAGAAAATATCCCAATTTGGGTTTAAAATTTGGCCGTCTGTCTAGATTCATTTTTCAGCTGCTCAGTTTATTTTAAGGGAACTTTTCAATACAGAAAAATGATTTGTTTGGAAGTGGAAAGTGTGCAAAATAGATTGGTGGGGGGAAAAAATTGATGGATGTTTTTTTCTAACCAAGTACTTTGTGCACTACAAAGCCATGTCACACAGGCTCGTGACGCACATTCAAGAGCGCGTTGTTGAACAGGCGTGTACGTTGTTCACACTGGACAGTCACTCTCTGATACGCGCATGTCCAGCACCTACAGTCAGAGGAGATTTGGTGCAAAATGCATACAATTCCTTCTGGGCGCAAACCTTAATAAGTAATTTCTCCTCCATTATCAATTTTCAAAGCGTTGGCACTTTCATGAATGAAAAGGGACGCCATTTGTATGTCACTATCAAATCGGAGTCCCTGATTGGTCAAAGTTCGACCTGGTTTAACTTTCAGCGCCTGTTCAATGTCCACGCGTTTTGTACATGAAAACGGTTGTAGAAACCTGCTTAGCGGCGTATGTATGCAAGAGTTTTGAACATGGGAGCTTAAAACACACATTTGCGTGCTTTTACATAGATTTTTCCATGGAAGTGGTCACATGTGCTTTTCCATGGGCGATGTGAAAAGTAAAAACTCTTGTCTAGCCCTTGTGCTATCCTCTGCACTTTAACATTGGGAGTGGGGTCATCTAGACCCACTAGACAGAGCGCTGAACCTTTTTTCTTCAATGATTTGTGATCTTCACTGGTGTCCATGGATTACATGAAATCCTCTTCACCTTTATCCACCTTTATCATGGTAGGGATAACACCTCAATTGAAGGGGGGGGGTCATCTAAGATAGCACAAGGGTTAAAAAAAATCATAATTTTTTCTGACTTTTAAGAAAAAAGTATCTTATCAAGAAAGGCTTTCAATCAAAAACATGTCTTCGTTTTTTCCAAAAATAAGAATTTTAAGCAGGACCGTTTTTCACACCCCATTAACAGATTTTATTGCTTTATTATTGCGGGGCCTGTTTTTGCAGCGTGACCTTTACTATCTTATTATTATTATTATTTTAGGTAAATACAATCATTGTTAAAAAAAAATACCATTACAATTTAATTGTGGGGAAAATACTTCACTTTTCTTTTTAATTATTTTTTTAAATTTCTTTAAGAGAATCAAAATGTTTACGTAATTATTATGGGTCGTTTGTACCCTTTTTTATCAATGGCTTATAATAAAAAAATATTGAAAATGTATTCAAATGCTTAGCTTTTCATACAAAATGGACAACAATTAAACATAGTCAGCAAAGAATTAGGAATGAGGAAACATGAACATAATGTATGTTTCCATAGAAAAACTGTTTTTTTTCCTATAAGGTTACAGTATTTCTTGGCTCTTAGTTTTGTGAGGCTGGGAAAATACTTGTTTTATGTATATTTGAATGAAAAACCTAACTAGATTAAAAAAAAGGGAATTGCAAAATATGCTATTTTTGCGTTGCAAAGGTCATTTTTACACAAAAAGGTAGGAATCATATTTAGCTCAGATTGAATTTTATTTTAGCTTTTGAGTGAAGGTATTTTTTTACTCAAAAATTTGAAAGAAATTCACTCAAATAAATTAGGTTGCATCATTTTTGGGGGGCAGTATCAATAGAATGTTTTTGGTTGTGTAAATTGTAGTTCTTTTTGTGATGCCAGAGGGCAGAGTTGTGTGCAGAAAAGCTCAGCAGGAAGCCTCACATCACTGCTGTCTGAATATTGAACGCTGCTGTTGGAAAGAAACCTGTGTTTGTCTCCCCCCAAGGTCAGAGGAAGACTCTGAGGGTAACAGGGACATCTGCAGTGAGATTCTTCAGATTAAAGCTCTGGAGAGGCTCACCTCCACGGTCAGTGTGTAGGAAACAGCGCTTTTTATTTTATTTTAAACAACTAAATCCTTAAACATTCTCCCATAGGTACAAAGCGAGTTGGCAGCTGCTCTTGCCAGAAAGACTCGTAAAGCTTGTAAGTATATTCCTGCAGCGGTTGGAGCTTTACTCACACTTGATTTCCGTTTTTTTTTCTTTTACACTTGGCCATTATGAACGGATGAAAGAGCATAAAGTGGAAATTACTGTGTTTCAAGCAAAGAAAAAAGGCTGTCATTTACTTGTGTTGGGTTGCAGTATCAGAGCAGGACTCTGAGACAACAGAGGCACGTCAGCAGGAGTTGTGCACGCCCAGTGAAGAGAGCAGTCCGGTATTACACACACACACACAAACACACACACACAGATATATCTCACTGCAATCTGACTCTTTATACTTCTGTAGTCTCGTTTTCATTAGATGACCATTTTGAGTTTGCTGCAAGATAATCCTATAAGACTCTAATTGATATTAAGTTTGTTCTTTGTTCTGAAGTTAGCGTTTTGCTGACAGTAGCATTACACAAAGGTTGCACTTTTTTTCATACTTTTGTAGCTAGAAAATGAGAAACAAAAGATGAGAAGTGGATCAGGTTTAGTATGACCTTATCAGCTGAAGCACAGCTTGCATGCAACGCGCGACATCCAGAAAATGAGACGGTTTACAGCTTCTGACTAAGTTGCTTTCTGCTAAAGGTCACCAAGTGAAAGTTTCATGCGAAGATTGACCAAATCACATATTTTTTAGCCCTGTACACTCACCCTGTAAAGCCCTGAAACCACCCCTTATTCACCCATTATCCAGAGGATTTGAGCCTTTTGGACAAAAGAAACTTCTTGTTTATCAAAAAGAACTATAGCAGTGGTGTATGTTGTAAGATCAATATACAGAAACCTTTGAAAAATGAAATTGTTTCAGTTTCATTAAGAATAAAACCTTTTTCACTTTACAGATGTTAAAAAAGTGGAACTTTAGTTCATTTAGCCACATCTACACAAATTTTTGGTCGCGTTCAGATCGTTGTTTTCCTTCTATAGAACTGGACTTATTTTTCTATAAAGGTTTGAACTTTGAGAGTTTAATCAAGAGAGAAAAGTGTATAAAGTATGTAGTGAGGAGTTTACAGCATTAAAAGATCTATAATTGTAAAAAAAACCAAAAAAAATAGATTTGGATTTCACCTGCCACAGGTTATTTTTTAAACCTAATTTTCACAAATGAGGGACCACTGTACCCCCCAAAGCAAACATGTATTGAGATATTCCCAAAGGCACAATATTAGTGACATGTTTTATATGCATAAGCAGTGATCTGCTTATTTCTGCCTTTAGTGCCTGTGAGGAAACTGGATTTTCTAGAAAGGACTGTATTAATAAAGAATATTAGGTTGGTTCGTTCCCTTCAGTTTCCAGCACACAGAAATGAATGAATAAGGACACAGAGACAATACTTAGCTTCAGTGAAGATTTACTCCGCACAAAACAGCACAGATTTGTACGCAGGGTTACAGACAGAGGAACAGGATCACAAAGTCTGAACAAAGACACTCAGAAAAGGGCTTGGTATATATACCTGGCATTTACATATTCAGAAGATGGTCCGAGGTTCTATGGTGTGAAAAACCCACCCACATGCTGTTGCAGGCTGGATACTTGAAGGTCGTAAAGCTTCAGGTATCAGATCTTTCTGATGTTCTCACAGACATTTGCCAGAGCACAAACACCAGAACACACAAAAAGTAAAAAGGGAGGATGAGGAGGAACTGTGAGGACAATAGTTTGGTTGTGCTGTCTTAGGATGCAATATAATTTTGAGATGATAATACATGTTCAGTGAATTAAGTTTAAACCATTAGTGTATTAAAAGGTACAAGTAAATGTAATAAAAGTAAAAAGAGAGTTTCTAACTATTCTATTTCTAATTATTCCTAACAGTGCCCAAACTGAAGTCACAAAGAGGGGACATTTAGCTCTTTTGGTCTTTTAACCTGCTTAGTAGTGACCCATATTTGTTTTTCATTTTCCCTAAAGGCATATGGGAGATTCCTTTTATAGACGTTGTGTTAACTGATTAATTTTGCAACACAACCTACTTTAGAGATATGAATCTTTTCTTTAACAATACATATTATTGGCAACACCAGAGTAATACATCTAAATATTAGATTTTACAGCTAATTTTAGGATTAAATCTGGTCTTAACAGTGCAGGGCAGCAATACTTGTTTTAAAAAATCCTACAAAGACAAATTCAACTTATACTATTACCACATTTTTTTAACTTATAAAGCTATGTACACACTGGCTATGTGACGCACGTTCAAGAACACGCTAAACGTGAGTTCTTGAAGGCGTGTTTAGCCCATAGTGTTCACACTACCATCTGCAGTTGGAAGAGACTTGGAGTGAAATTGATGCAAATCTCGTGAATCTTGCTCCAAGCCTTTTCTTTCACAGCTCTATGCTGATGCTTGCTGTCATATCTCCTAAAAGCATGCCTTCGGCGCGCAAACGCAACAGCACAAAACATACATATACTTTTCATTGAATCCTCTGACATGCGAGGTGTATATTTGTATAAACCCCTTTTGTATTTGAGGCTAAACTTTATTTATATCGATTATATTGGTATACATTTCTCGCTCTAATAAGGTGCACAGAGATAGCAGGCTTTATCTTGTTAGGTTAGGACAGGAAGTCAAAAGCAGTTTTACAGGAAACTGTGAGGAATATTAGGGTTTTGATATGTCTGTGTGGGCATGTTGCAAGATAAGACCTATTTGGGGGGTGTTTCCTAGTAAATAAAGGGTGTATGTGGGCTACCGTATATCGTGGTGGGGGACCGTGGGATACTGGAGCTCACAGGAAGGTTTCGGTCAAGTCACAGCCAAATGAAACAAGCCTCTCTGTCTGTCTTCCAAAGAAAACAAACAAAGCAGGCTGCCCGCCACTGGTGATAACCATCACACAACCAGCAACACTCTAGGGACTTTTTACGTGCAGTGTGTTAGGATGAAACTCTAACTTTTTGCACCACCCTTTAATTCCTTTTTTTAGCATAGAGTATCAAAGTTTATTACTCTTATTTGTTGACTTTGTGTCCACCTCAGGGAGCTCCTTGTTACAAGGAGGGGACAGACATAAACCGCACACTCTAACACCTCCTCCCGCCCACTTATACTCCTAATCACACTCTTTTTCTGAGGTCCTCTGACACACAGCAGTCAGGCTGACACTAAGAGAAATACTACAGGACCTATCCACTCAAATCGATGGGATTATTTATTTAATCACGACTTTTATTTTCCTCTGAACTGTCAGATTTTTGTAGGACCTTTGAGCATTTCAAGCATGTCTTGGGACTGCGGGCTGAAATATGTCTTCATGCCTCCTGTGTTGCAGCTGGGTGGGGTGTGTTCGTTGCGAGACAGCGGCGACAGCAGCAGTGGCGGCGGCGGTGGTGGTAGCGGAGGAACGGGGTCCGTTTGCTGCCGCGAGGAACTCACCAGCCGACTGGGGCTAGAAACGGTCCAGCGGCTGGCGAAGGACGGCTGTCGGATCCTGCAGAACCACAACTACCGGATATCTGACAGGAATCAAGCGGTCAGTGGTATCAAAAATCACCAAACTCATGCAATATTTGATCGGAACGGACATGTTGAGTGTAATTTGCAGAATAACTCGTAGCCTCAGAGTGCAGATCAAAGGACGTCATGTGGTAAACGTTGTCGTTACTGTTGAGTTACTCATGCATTCACATCTATGATCTTGTGACTAGATTGACATGATTGGATTAATGCCGGTCTCTAAGACACATGTCCAGCACTTTATCACCACAGCACAAATATCTGTTAACTTGCACAGACACATTTTGGCTTTATTCAGACAAATGTTGCATTTAGTAACCAGCATTTCCCTCCTGCTGCATGTCTAGTGTGGGTAGTAATAATACTGGTTTAGTGCAAAGTGATATCATGCTCTTTCTACAAGCTTTCATGACGTTTACGTCTGCACAATCACTTGTGTGTCAGTTTGCTGGCTAGAGCTTATAATTACTGAGAAGGGCTTAAAAGTGTCTGCTCATGCACTGCTAGCACTGTGGCAGGCTGAGTCAGTGATCGTGATTGGGGTGTTCGGGAGGCCTTGTAATGTTTAATCCACGCTACCGTGCTACTTGAGAAAGGAAGCACGCCACATGCAATCTGATATCACCCCGTGTCATGATGTGCATGCTTGTGAAAGTTACTGCATGCAGGAGTTTATCTGAAAGCCTTTTAGAAGAATAACAGCGGATCCCTTTTCTGCAAAGGGAGACATTTTCTCTCGTATGCGCTGCTGGAAAAGCTGGAGCAGAGATCCAACTAAGCTAGACTTGTTTTACTTTGTGAGAATCTTAGTCTTAGCCTTAGTCACAACTGCCCTTTCCGGGTGAATATGAGCTGTCTGCGGGTGAAAAATGGGGGCACGCAGGTGGTCCACACGAAATCAAAAGTCAAGATCATAAACTACTCGATGATCCAGAAGTACGAAAATATTAATGCTCAATTTTTCTACGGGCATGCTGCGGGTGGTAGGTCGTATGGTAAGTGAGGGTGAAGTGAAAGAGACGCAGGTGTGTGGTATGAATTTTTCATTTTTTCAATCCCCAAACCCTGTGGACTGTACAAAGAGCCCATTAGTGCTGTTTAGGTTAAGTGTACGTTCTTTGTGCAGCCCGACTGTTAGAAATGTGGCAATCAGAGTGTAAGTTGTGTGGGCATCCTATAGGAACTTGCATACCACGCGCACACCCCGTGCGTACAGAATTTTTGCAGTCAGTAAAAAGCCAGTGCCTTACTAATGACTAGACTGCATAGTAAAGGCATCACCTGTACGTCTTAAGTGTGTGTAACTTGCATTATCCTTACAAATACTTCACGATACACTTAACACGTGCACAACAATGGTCAGTTCCATTTTCATGATGTTCCTCGAGGTGGCCATACAGGTCAGACCCGGTACAGGTTCATGTGACAAAGGGTTTAAAGGGGTCAAAGTCTGGGTTTCCCTGTTCTTGTCCCTATCCCGGATAAAATACAGGCTTGTGTCAGGAAGGGCATGCGGTGTAAAAATCTCTGGGTTAAACTAGCTTTTTTTTTGGAGCAATTTTACCCTTAAAACATCATTTAGTCTAGTTTATTCTTTTTAAGCTTTTTTTTGTTTTAACTTTTCTGACAAATTTCCAAAAAGTGCATTTATTTTGTGTAATCAGTGACTTTTATATTGCATATTATATTGCTTTTATATTGAAAGAGACGTTTCAGGATTCAGTATATTTTCTTGCTTGAAATTTCAGAACATTATAAGTAAATATGAAAGTATTATTTGTGACAGTTTTGACATCTGTGAACTAAGGGCAGCAGGAAGTATGAATATTTAAGAGACAGTTGTATGATCAAAGCAAAATTTAAAAGGCAAACTACAAAAATATCCCACAGAACAAAATAACATTCTGCTGGTTCTGTTTTCCGTTTGTTTTATTTGGCTTACGGGGAATAAAAGTATTAAAAAAGTAATATTCTCCTCAGATATCTTATTACACAAATGTTTTTTCAGGTCTACAGAACCACACTAAAAATTCTGTCTTGCAGCAAATATAATTCAGCACAATTCAAAACAAAGTAATTACTCTGTTCAGTACTTTTTACTGGGTTGTCATGGTGACTTTTTCATTTTTTTTTGTATACACATATATATATTCCTTTCTCCTTATGACATTTTATGAGTCTGACAAACACATGTGAGCCGTTTCCATAGCGATATAATTCATGTGGCAGTGTATGGAGTGCCTCCAGCGCCTTCAGAGTCGCATTCGTCTTTTTCTTTGTTTGATTTGATGGATCAGTTTTTCAGCATAAATTATTGTTCAAGGTCACAGCACTTATGACATTGACATGCACAGGTATGACTTTTGTTGTTGTACAGTAGAGTGTGTGTGTGTGTGTGTGTGTGTGTGGGTGTGCGTGCGTGTGTGCCACTGACCTAAAAGGATTGTGTTTTTTACGCTCTTATCCATTATTTCCTGGAATCCAGCCCAGCTCTGTCACAAAACAGGCACGACGGGATCAGTGTTAGTTTAGACACAAAAACACACACTGAGAGGAAACGCAGAGGGGGCTTCCTTCAGGCTACCCTAGGCCCACCTTTCCTCTCAACAACATTATGTCATATTGTGTGGTTGTGTAAGAAAGGAAAAAGCACCATCTAGATTATAATGGCAGATGGAAGAGCCACACTAATCTGTATTTTGTGCACTACATCTTTATTTCATATGGTTCAGATTTAATTTAAATCGCCATGTTTTTGTGGGTCATCGGCCCAAAAGGCTTGTGTTGTTTTTGTTTTTGTTAAAAATGTCGTGAGCGTTGCGTAAAGATGGATGGATGTTAGAGAGGGCTGAGAGAATCTAAAGGATATGAATTTGATTACTTTCAAGCTTCTTTTATAATTGCAAATCATGGGGTGTATGTGTCAACGGAGGGGAGGGGAGGAGGGCAAAGGGGTGGGTTGGTTTTGATTTCATTTTTGTATTTTTATTTTAACTGTGAATTGCTTTGAGCTGCTCAGAGCATAAACATATATTTTTAATAAATAAAGTTTGATTTGAAGTTTGATTTAAAAAGTATGCACTAAAGCTTCACTTTGCTTTTGATTTATATCCTTTGCATTTTTTAAAAACAACCTAGTTTTTTTTTTAAGTTTTCCCTTTTTTTTCAGTTAGTTTTTAGCCAATGGATTTTTCTGAAGAAAATCCAAAGATCTAGTTGTTGTTTCTTTGCGTGTGTGTGCGTGCGTGCGTTTGTGCGTGTGGTTCTGCAAGAACTGGCAGTGTGTAACTTTGGCTGCGATAGGTCGGGTTGACTCCTGCGACCCTTGTCAAACTGAATTGAGTATTGGATGGATTGATTTCCTGTCAGAGTTCATTTTAAACTAACTTTATTTAAATGGATCTCTTTTTCTTTTGATTAAATGAAGGTTTTTTTTTGAAGGGTCTGCATTTGTGTGCTCTTTCGATGTACTTTGGCGTTGGTTTTTCTTGGCGTTCCAGTAAAGAGCGTAGGTGTTTGGTGGGAAGATCAACAGTTTGTTTTTGTGTCAGGGGCAAAACAGATTTTTTTTTTCCCCACAGTTCCATCACCGTAGTTTTCCCAGGTTATGTAACGCTTTTACTTTTATCGCTGCTTTTTTGGAATGTTTTTCACTTGAATCAGATTTTGTAGAAAGACAGCAGAAGTCTGCTCTGATAGAGGATGGAGAGTTTTGATAAAGCTTGCTGGTACTTGAACCATGTATGATACGCTCTAATTGTACATCCCCTTTAGATCACTTAGTGACTCCGCTATCTTGACTTCACATCTGAGCTGCTGGGTGTGGACTTGGTGTCATTCCAAAAGCTAATGAACTGAACCAAGTGCCACGCTTTAGTAAATCAGATTTCAAAACGGTATCGTATTTATTTGATGGCTCCAACTTGGAGCTGATAACTCCTGAGGAAGTTTATTTTGAACTAATGGCTTCAGATTTACCAAAGAGCTCATTAAAAAACCTCAGAGCATACCATAAAAGAAAACAAACTATAGTGAAGGTGTTCACTACTATAGATATTCAAGAATGATTATTTTTATGTTCTTTTCCACCCTATTTTTTAATGGGAGTTGTCATTTTTCAGCCACAGTTGAGCCTCTTGTATATTTTTGTCTTTCCAATCATGGAGATGGGGATGAAAGATAATGTAATGTCTAATTGCAGTTTCTGAAACAAAGAAAACCTGTTGAACTACAGCTGTGAACTACAGAACTGTCTACATCATTGTTTACAACTGTAAGACAATTTTTTGTAATATTACAAAAAAAATGGTTGGGGTTGTTTGTTGTTGGTCTTAATCACAGAGAACAAACAGAAAATATACTAGTGCAGGAATGTTTTTAGGGCAATCTGCTGGATGCTAAGAGTTTGAAGACTTTGAAGTCCCACTGCGATCATTGTTTGATCTACTTTTAAAGCGTTCACAGTGATCTTCTAATTATAATTTTGCCATTTTTAGCCAATATCTAAAACAAACGGCATCGTTTTCTATGACTTAGTTTCTGCAGAGCAGCAGTAGTTAATTCGAAATGCCCCTCTTAGTTGTGGGGGACGGAACTGTTGGCATGGAGCAATCCCGTCCCCACTTTCCGTTACCCATCTGTTTACACACTCTCTCGCTATACAGCCCCTCACCCATGTAAGTAATAAAGGGGGCAATATTGGAGCCAACCAGTTGTACAGTTTTGAGCCAGATTCCATATCAGACCAGGAAAGCAGAAACAGCATGGATCAGTTTTTCTGCAAGTGGATGCATCAGAAGGCATCAGAGCAGGGAGCTTGTGGCCCAGCTAGTGTGTTTTCTGTTAAAAATACAAACCTTTTTAAACTGCATTTTTGTCTGCTCCTGATTTACACCAATTTGAATCAAGAAAAACTCAATTTTAAGCTTAATTTTCATGCTGCGTGTCCTCCATCGTGAGAAAAATGCCACAAGAGTGTGTTAAAAGCACCAAAAACACTATTTTAATTGGAGCGGGACTTTAATGTTGTAGAACACAACATAAGGATTTGTCGAGTGGCATGTTTTGTCTCACATGCCTACGGTCTCTCAGATACTTTTGTCAAGCTGACCCAGAGATTACATCTGTTTGCTCGACAGTGTCTGCATCTGTGTTGACTTGATTTCACAGGACTATCTTCTGGCTCATAAAATCCTTTTTTTTTCCAATGTAGTCATGATTTTTCATTGAATATGAATTTTAAGTACCTTTTTTTTATTTAAGTGCATCATGATAAATCTATCTGTAAAGCAAGAATTCTGTTTGGGTTTAACTATTTCTCCTAAATTGTTGTGTTCTTAACAGCATGTGAAGGGATGGTCTTATGTATATCTGCTCCTCCGTCTTTGATCTTCCTCACTTCCCTCTATTTTACCCTCCTTAGGCTGTGTTATTTTTTTTTTATTGTGAGCCTTTGTTCCTCCCAAAAACCCTGCTCTGTTACAGTAGCATGTCCCAGCAGTTCATGTCAGGGTCACTCATCAGGTTGCTGCTCGTTTGTAGAGATCATTGCCAGAGTCAACCCTGATCCCTTAGTGTTGCTTAGAGCTGTCTGTTAAAAGACATAATATTAGAGCGCCAGAACAGGCTGTTTGTACAAGTTTATTAATATTAGTTTATAATACCTTTTTATTTTTTTATAGGATAATGTTGTATTAACTAGAAAGAACCTTGAATGACTGGGATTAATTAATTGTAACTATGTGTGTTGGCAGTTGTGTTTTGTTAAAGAATGCCAAGTGGTAAAAAAAAATTAAAAAAAGAGCACTCTCTGCTGGACAAGAAGTGCGATTGTGGCAAAACATTTAAAGACTCACTCCAGTGAAAACTGGGTTTTTGGTGTTTTTAACATGTTCTTGGGACATTTTTCTGATAATGGGGGGCATAGATGTATAGAGAATTAATGGAAAACTGCATTTCTGGGTATTTCTTTATTCTAACCATAATGAATCAGTAGCAGATGAAAAAAAATACAGCTTGAAAAGGCTTGTAGTACTTGCAGAATACCACTCTGTTTTAAAAAATGAATATATGTACAAATAAAGTCATAAAAGTGTGCACTATCTTAATACAGAAATTTTAAGACAGCTGCATGATTGGCTCCACATCGCTTCAGTTAGTGGCGTGTCCATCCAGTAATGAAACATTAACTGTCCTGGTTTCTTTGACTGCTGTCTAGGCAGGTTTGCGCTCCTTCACTCTGCCTTTTTCCTCCTTCCTTCTTAGGAGGCGCTGGGGAGGGTTTGTCTTAAAGAGAGAGGACGAGACGTGTTGGTGTTGCAGCGGGTTACGTCCTCCCTGACGTCGCCATCGGACCGGCCCTCACCCACGTCGTCAGGGGGCGGGCTAAGGCAAGACGATTCCAACAAGAGGTCAGCTCCGCCTCCTCAATTACTCTAGAAGTAGTAACAGACATAAAAACAGTATTTATCTCCGATTTTTAGGGTAAAATTTAAATCTTTGACAGAGGAAAGGTAATTTTTGGGGTGCAAGTGCTGACTATTATTAATGCTAGTAAGCATTTTGAAGGTAATGCCTTGAAAAAAATGGGTTTTTGTTTTCAGCTGAGGAAAGAAAAAGGTGATCAAAAGACGATTTGGTGTTACATTCTATACATTGTATAGAAAAGTAGCACACAGAGGGTTTTCTGTGTCAGATTAAGTATGAGCCAAGACCTAAAATACAAAGCAGGGAGTGTCGGTGACAGGCAGGTTAGGTAGGTGTGCGTGTGCAGCACCAATCTGCTTCCCTTCCAGCTCGACTGTAGGAGCTGTCAGACACAGGGTTGTATCTGTAGAGGCTGTTTACTAACTGGGCAGCCGGCAGGGCAGCATGCCCCACGGAGGGACGGCACTCCTGGGTATGCAGAGCTTAAAAGAGGGCTGATTGTTGGAGTTTAGGTATGGAGAAGACCTCTATGCTGGCTACACTCGCAGAAGCAGAGGAGGACGAGGATGAAGCTGACAGTGAAGACGAAGATGGGACCAATTCAGACACGTTTGATGTTCCCCATTTACGTTATATTGATGATGATGATTCAAAAGAGGAAGAGGAGGAGGGAAGATGGGTGGATGGAGGTGGCTGCCGCTGGTATTCCCGTTCTCCTAAGACAGACTGTTGGAACTCTTCGTCTTACAGGTACGTGGTGGTCTCAGGAACACCACTCAAGATTCTGGAGCATCTACTTAGCGACCTGCGACTCGATGACCAGAGAGGGGCACAAGAGAACAGAGAGAGCGGTAAGTCTGAAAACACACGCAAGCATATATGCACAACTATGTGAGGATATCCAACACATGCAAAACCAGAGAACCGTGGCTAGAAGGGGTTTGAACAAGAGCAGGACAACAACAATGCAAGTTTACTATATGCCGGTTACAGCGGTTTCAGCGAAACAAATGAAGTCCTACAGAAAAACAAACCAGCAGCACATGCCTCGACTGTCTTCTATGGAATCTAAACAAAGCGCCCGCCCCACCTACGTTTAAGGTATTTCTTTCTCAATGCAGCACATGTTCCAACAAAGCCGGAAGGTATGCACTTCCCCTTCGGTGAGCTTAACTGCATATATCAGCTGACACAGCTCCTACAGGTGGACTCACTCAGCCATGTGTTTACCTGTAAATATGACAAATATTTAAGAGACTAATTGCGCTAATCAAGTGGTTAAATGACTACCTCAGGGTGCTGTAGACTAGAGGTGCCCAAACTTTGGTGGCACGCGAGCTACTTATATATATATATATATATATATATATATATATATATATATATATATATATATATATATATATATATATATATATATATATAAATAAAAGTCCTCAGTTATAGAATGACGAGTTGCATTTTTCATTTTCATGTACCCAGACCTATTATGAAAAGCTGATTTTGAAGTGAATCGGACAAATTATTTTGAATTCAATTGATAGATTTAAATAAATATGTTGGCGGTTCGTCTTCAGTGACTGACCTCAGGTAAAAAAAAAAAACAAAAAAACCAGCACATTTACAGCTACAGCCAGTGTTAGAAGACTTGACACTGAAAGCTCACACCTTTCTGATGGTTGGAAGGACTAAAAACCTCCATATCTACTGATGAAATGTAGCATTCTGTGTTGTTGAACACGGAGCGTATGGATGAACACAGTGACGTATGGATTCTGTGCCCATTCTACTGTTGTGTTGTGTTTTTGAGAGCCATCATACTCTGCCTTGATGTTTGGGTTCATTCTATTGAAAGACAATTTGACTACGTTTTTGAATATTTTTGTCTTTTTGTTCCTTAATATTATTTAGAGCTCACTTATTCATAGACTTAATGTAATAATACTAAATAAGAAAATGCATTTCTAATGCATTACGCTACATTCCCACCGGGCAGGTGACGCCCGTTTAAGAGCTAAATGCGCATTCTTCAACAGGCATTTAGCATACGGTGTTAACACTGGACAAGCAGGGAGGGGCTTTTTCTTCTTTTTCTACTGTTTACTACTGCATGTCTGCCACCTACAGTTGGGAAACGCTGGGTGCAACATTTCAAAGTGGTGCTAATCTCGTTTTTTCACAGCTGTATTCCAGACTTTCCAGACTGTCAAATAATTCCGACCAGGCACGAACTGCAATTACTAATTTCTCTTCTATCATTGATAAACTAACAGCTGGCACTTCCGTGAATTAAAAAGGACCCCATCCATGCATCACTACCAAATCTGAGGTCCTGATTGGTCAAAGTTCAACTTGGTTTAACTTTAAACATGCATTCAGTTCAAATGGATGCATGTTTTGAACGCAGAGCCTAAAAACATGCGTAGTGACGCGTGAACTCAAGAGTTTTGAATGTGGAAGCCCGACAGCGCATCTGCATAGACTGTTCAATAAAAGTGGTTGCTTGAATGTGCGTTGTCGATGATGGTGTGAACGTAGCTTCAGGATTATCATGAAATAATCCACAATAATTTAGTCTGTTGAGAAATTATCACTCTGGGATGTTAAAAAAACAACTTTAATTAGAAAAACCGACTCTCTAGCCTGGCAGCATAAGACAAGGAGCCTTTATGCTTTAAGTCTGGGCTCAGCACCACCAGCTCCCAGCCGTCCACAGGGAACCATTTCACTGAATTGCAGGAAGCAAAGGAAGAAAGAGGAAGTGATAAATGTGGGAGAGAACTGAGATGGCCTTTGTCAAGGAAGTCCGCCTGAAATGTATTAGAGGGAGAGCTGGAACACAAGCGGGAGAGGGGATTGAGTGGAGATCCATGTTAGCTTGTGTCAGACGGTCCTTTCATTTTTGTAGCTGGAGGAAACGTGTGCATAAAGTGTGATTTGCTGGTGCGAGTACCCCTCGGGGCGGTGCTAAGCATCGGTGCACCGTTTTAGTGGGCTTAGCCATGCAGCGTGTTGAACTTTTTGTGGATAAAGAGCAATTAGCCCAACACCCCAGCGGCATGCACACAGAAAATACACACTCGTGCCACGATATAAAAAAAAATTCACAGTGGGAGATTACTTCGATTAGTTCAGCACACACATTTCCTGTAGTTTTTCCTCTCTAACGCAACAGATAAAGTCCCCAAGGTCAGAAATGAATGAGTCATTCATCAGGGCGGCGTTTGTGTCCGCTCTCTGTGAGGACAGGCGGTTGACTCGGTGTGCCGGCGGAAATGCAAGTGGCATATGTTTCAGATGAAAATGGATATTTATCATCACAGAGAAAGAGTGAGCGTAGGAGGATGGAAGTAGCAGGAGAAATGCAATTGCCAAGAAATGAAAACGGAGTCTGTATGAAAAAGGGGGTGGGGGGTGTAGGAAACGAGGGGGATTCAAAAGCCAAAAAAAGGTCTGGGCTCCATATTTATTGTTTCAAATGACGCTTAGAAGAGACGAAATAACAAACATGTCAGTCACTAATGTTTTGAAAAAGCAACAAGCTCACGGTGATCTGCCCAAGAAGGCCTTTAAAATTAAAGAGACGACAGTTGATGAAATATTCATGCAGCCGACTGTGCTCGCTCTTCTATAATTGATTTGGTTGCTCTCCGCCGTGCAGCGCCATTCCTGGGCTGCACATTTTCTCAGAGAAGAGGTTCGACATGTGCACATACACCAACACACACACATGCACACCACCAACAGTGTCTCATTACCCATTTACTGTTTGAACTTGATTCTTACCAAATGATCACCTGCTGAGTTTGACACACACACACACACACACACACACTTGCACAGTAGTCTCCCCCAGTCAATGCTGTTTGATACAAAACACCTTTTAGTTTAAAGAGGTTTCTGTAATTACTTTACAATAACTGGATTTAATTTCAAAAAATATTTGAAGTTCCTAACTGAAGTCATCTCTATTTGTTCAGTTTATTCCAACAAAATCCAGCAATATTGGCACAAACAGTGGAGGAAATAAGTATTTGATCTTTGATTTTGCAGATTTGCCCACCTAAAAGGAGATTGAAGTCTGGCATCCAAATGGTTTATTTGAACAGTGAGAGAAAATACAATATCAACTTTCAGGACTTTATTTGCATTTCATTGAGCGAAAAACATATTTAAACTCTCTTACCAGAATGGCTTAGTACTTTTACTACATTTATTGTAGTTGAAAATGCCTTATGAATATTTTTAAAAACATGGTTTTCATTGGAGTGGGTCTTTAAAAAGCTAGCAATTGCATACATGAGTGTATTAGTTATAGTTTCCTATTGCTTATTCAGCATGAGGGATTACACCAACAACATTTTGTTATCTTTTGGTCTTTAATCTTTGGTAAAACAATTGGGATAATTTGTCCTCCTCGTCATGATCTGAAGTGAATGGGATCACATTGACCTTGAATATTGACATGAATTGGATTATCAGAGTCTCAATGAATTTAGCTGGTTTTGATGTTTCAAGTTGCACTGTTTAGGTTGCACATTCTCATTTTAGTAAATGAATGCTGTAGGAAAAAGCCGGAATTGAACTGAACGGTCCATATTGCTGCATAATTTGTATTTGACCTCTGTTCTGCAACGCTCACATTAAGCTTGTCCCTCTTTAAAACATTTCTAAAGGGTTTTGTCAACTCCAAATGTTTGGCTTTTTTATTTTTTGCATTTTTAATAACAAATGGATTTTTTTCAGATGTAGTAAAATATGCAAACTCTTACTTTAATTTACCCAAGAAAATCAAAAATGAATGTTGTTGGTACAAACATAGAAAACATTCTAAACCTCAATAGGAAATCATCTCTTTGCCAGGTAGGAGTAACTCTTGGTGTGTTTTGTGTGTTTCAGAAATGCTGCTGGATGACTTCCTGCTGACCTACCTGGTGTTTATGTCCACTCATGACCTCTGCCAGGCGCTGCTGGGACAATATCCTTCACTCACATACACTGAATTGCAATGTGTCCTCTAGGGCAGTGTTTTTCAACCAGTGTGCCGTGGGAAATTGCCCTCATTAACTGATCTAGAAACATTTACCATCTCCAGGAAATCAGCTCTTTGTTCATCCAAACAGGCCCTGATAAAACACTGAGTAGTTAAGAATATAAAAGATCGTAAAATATTTTTTTCTTTGTGTTTATTTGATTCTATTAAAGACATTTTGATAAGAATGACGGTACCGCGATTTAGCTACAACTAATCACATGTCATCAGTCTGACCAATCAGAAGTGGTTAAAGTCTCAACTTCCTTGTTCCAATTTAGCTCATAAAGTCTCTCAGTTCCAACAAAAATACCAGCTAAAGCTCGTCTTTAGCGGTGTAGCTTTCCACAGAATCCGGTATCAGACCGTGGAACAAGTGAATAAAACAATGAAGCTCAGAGACGCTGGTCTTTCTGCCCTTTTACGTCCGATTTCACACTACATCTCCCATGATGCATTGTCTTAAAAGGACAGCGTCTCAGCGTACAATGGGCCGTCCTTGTTATACGTCTTGAAACCAAAAAGAACACACATCAAACAGATTTTTAATTTTCAAACTTAAATTTTGTTTCATCTCTTAGCAAAAACAGCTGCAACTTCCTGCTTTTTCTGCCACAATTATCACACAAATGCACGTGAGATTGCGGGGGGGGGGGGTCTGGCCGTCAATACAGACAATGACAATTTTTTTTTTTTTTTGGATGCTGGTGTGCCGTGGGATTTTGTCAAGGTTAAAGTGTGCCGTGGCTCAAAGAAGGTTGAAAAACACTGCTCTAAATTTTTACACTGCTGGTTCCTTGACTGCAGTCACTTATGGCGGTGCCCGCTCCAGAGGCCAAGAGGAGGGCAAAGATGCCCTCTTTAGGAAGCGCAAGGTACTGCAGTTGGTCTCCCACTGGAGTAGGCTTTATAAGGACTTCCTGAAAGAAGAGGAGCACGTTAGAAGCTTTATGAAGGTTTGTCACAATGAGTCTTCATGACCACTTTCTATATTATTTTTAAAGTCTCTGCATTTGCTCCTGGATGTTTTTTTTTTTTAACTCATAGAAACACCAGATGACGTCTCCCTCCTCATTTGGGGTTTTGTCTCCTCTTAAAACAAATGTCTAGAAGGTTTTTCTTATTTCCAGATGACAAATGAGTGAACCTGCATGGCTATAATTTTGTTAAGCTTTCTTTCACATCACACCTTTAACAGACGGATAAAAAGAGTCGTCACCTCATCACAGATTTTGTTGTATCCTTCATTCCTCCTTGTGTTGCCCATGAGCACAATCCCTCACATACAGCCACCAATCACTCCTCCCAGTGTGAGTTAATGGCTCGGTTTCTCCGTGGTGGGTTGCCATGGAAACCGCAGTGGTAGGGTTGCCAAGGGCATAATCTTGTATGGGGTGCGTAACCCAGGTGACTGTTGCTTAGTAACAGAGGCATGAAGAGGGACTTGTAGATGGAGGCTACAGCGGGTCATGGACTACAATAAAGAGGTGTTTTTTTTTGTGGGGGGATGTGCCTGTCATGATAAACAAACCTCCAATTTTCTTTATTTTTAATATTAGTATGTTGTTTAGGTTTCTAAAAAATGTAATTTTGAAAAACAGGAGCGCTTTAAGGACCAACTCCAATTAATTTGTGAGCCACTCTAAAAGTGTTCCCAGTGGTCTTTTTTCAGCAGGGTGGGTCTTTAAAACAGAACTGTGAACAGAGAAGTGTCATATTTACCCTTAAAGGATGAACCGTTATCTCCTATAGAGATGACAATGTTCTTAGATAGGTGTATTAGATAGGTGTATTCATGGTTTACTCTGATGCTGTCAGTGTTACTGTACAGAACGAGATTTAAAACCTCTTTTGTTGGATTTCTGTTCTTGTCTGCATCATAGATGTTGACAGAAAGGCTGAGAATGAGCCGTATTGGATAATTTTGCCCTGTGGGTGTAGCTATGCCAACTTTTGATGTTAATTATAAATACAGGTGGATAGGCTGACCTCAGATAGGTGTAAATCTGCCAAAGGGTTCAAAGGTTTTCATCGGCTGTTGTGCTATAAAAATGGATGAATGGAAGTAGATTCCGTATTGATGATGTAATAATGAAATCTACAATTATCTGCTACATAGATCACTTGACTCGTCGTACAGAAAAATGACAGTTTTGTCCACTTATGACATCAGCCAGGCATACACCCCAGTAGCATCAAGTTCTTGACTTGGCTCCGATAGGAAAGTGTTAGCATTCATAATCCACATTCTGCTGGTTCTGATCTTAACCAGATCCGTGTTACCCTGGTAAACTACAGTTTACCCGAACTAAATGTATAATTGGATTAACTCTTCCCAACCTGTGTCTTGCAGACTTTGTACAGGTGTGTTTTGGAGGATCTTTATGAGTTTCCCTCGCTGGAGAAAGATCTGAAGGAGTTTCAAAAACTTTTACGCCGCAGACAGTAAGAGTCTTTGTTGATGAAGACTTGTTTTGATTGCTATAACCTTTAAATTGTACATTCTTTTTTCTTTTTTTTTTATAATTGTACATCCTCATCTCTTCTTATTGCTGTGCATTCTTCTTGCAGCACCGTGGATGACTGCCCTCCAAACCAAAAGGTAAGAAGCTTTGCTTTTCAGAATTAACAATCTTAATAGACATATCTGAAGGGGGAGTGAGGGAGGAGCCGCCTTGGTTTCTCCATGGCAACAGTCCCACCCATAATTCAGAGGTGAATTTCTAATGAACTCCTGCTGCTCTGCAGAAAATATGTCCTAGAAAACAACACCAGTATTTTTATTTGGGCTAAAAACGACATAACTACTTAAAGAAAACACAGAAAATAGATCAAAAGATGATCGGAGTAGGACTTAATTTCTCAAGAAAGAAATGAGAATTTTCACTTCTCTTTATTTTTTCCACAGGTGCCATTATTGCCATTAGAAGTAACCTTTTTCAAATCTTCACTGATCGTTGCTTGTTTTTTTTTACAGAGCAAACCAATGCATCAGCAGTTGAGTTTGAAAGAAAACTATTTGCACCTTCGCACTCCCCAGACGGAGAATAAAGAGGGTGAGTAAAGACTACAAGCTCAAGCAAAATCCGTCTGTCAAATGTGTCCTCGCATTATTCTACTGTATTAATTTATATTATTATTTTTTTGGTCCAGAAAACTACTATTTGTTTCTTTTTATTGTGTTAAAATGGGATGTTTGTCTTCCAGTCATGTGTTGCGTATATGTGAGTGCCGATTCCTACCTAAGTGTCCACACACACCCCTCATTGGAGGCGCATGAGCTGCTACGGATTGTGGGGATGAAGATGGACAGAGCAGAGGAAGACATGGTGCTTGCTGTTGTGTCGCAAACTGGAGGTAAACACAAACAAGAATAAAAACGGTTAAAAAATGATGAATGATGAAATGATGAAAAATGTGTCCTTTAGGTCGTTTTATTTACGTACATCCTTCTTTCCTGCAGAGCGAAGGGTGCTGCAGCCAAGTGACTGTGTGTATTCAGAGTCACTGACCCCCAATGGAAAGCTTGTGGCCTGTCGCAGGGATCTCAATGAAATTTTGGTATTTATGAATTTTTTTCTTATAGCTTTCATGACTCTGTCAAAAAATGTCTGAGAAATGATAAAAAGTCGATCATGTTTCTTCCCAATAGCAAAATATAGTTTTGTCATTAAAAAGAAATTGCCTCAGGATCTTGAAAAAGGTTAATTGATGTAACAATTTATATCATGTTTAACTAAAAGCATTATAATAATAATAATTTTGGTTATATAATTTATTTGTGTGTGTGTACAGCCTCCTTTAGCCGACAGTGCTGAGTTAAGCAAGAGGCCGGTTCGACTCTTGGGCATCAACACCTGGGACGTGGCAACGGCGCTCACACATCTGGACTGGACGCTCTTCAAATCCATCCATGAGGTTTCTGCACATGCATGCAATAGTAGAAGCTGTGTGTCCTTGCATTAAAAAGGTCCTCGTTTATTAACTTATTGGACATATTGATTAAAAAAATGGGATTTTCTTTCTGAGTTTATTGGATTTTGTTTGTTTTATTTAAGCTTTTCGAACTAAAATACAAGCGATGTTGCAGGTCTAAAAAAACATGATCCAATAAATAAAAAAAGCCCTCTTAAAGACTAAACAAAATTCCTTTTTAAAATGTCTTCAGTATAAAGTTAAAATTAATATAAAGGATTTAGTAACATTTTTGACTCTTCTAAATTGCATCTTTTGCATTAATTTTTAGTAAGAAAAAATACTTGTATTAATATGTATTTTATGTTATTTTTATTTTTAAAGATCTGAGTTTTGCCATTAAACTGCTGGCCTCAAAACTCTATCTTAGCATAAGATCATCATATGCAAACACACTGAATTTTCCATCATTGAGCTCTTTGCAGAAATCTTTTCGATTGTTTTCAGAACAATCGCCCATCGTCTTATAACATCATTTTAGTAAAAGCTTTGGGTTGCTTAGGCCTTTCGCCACAACTGCCTTTACGGGTGGATACCGGCTGTCTGCGGGTGAAAAATCTCTGCCAAAACCACCTGTGCCAATCAGTGAAAGCTGATTTGCTGTGGCAATCCCTGAAAGGAATTGGCGAATGGTGAAGAACAGGGAAGTAGTTTGTGTGGACATCCCATGGGTGTCACATCACCTCCACACCTCCACCTCCACACGTGTAGCATTTGCGCCTGGTCAGTAAAGAGTTACCAACTTAGAAACGACTAGACTGTGTGACAGCATCCCCTTGTATGTCAAAAGTGTGTGTAACAATTCATTTTAACGATTCGATTCATATCATACTTTGTGGTTGACAATACGATTCATAGCTGATATTTGTTTATTTTGAACGATCCGATTCACTGGCCTAAAATGGATCCAGAACATCTTCAGCCAAAACTTCAACCAGTCTGACTTAGAGATAAATACCTGGTACTGAACAGTGCAGGGGAAGTTTTCCAGATTCTTTGTGTTTCTTGCAAGATAATCAAATGTAAATTAAATATGTTTTACAAACAAGTAAACAAGAATGAATGACAAATCCTTTCACATTTTAGTTTCCTAAAGTTCAGTCCACTGTTGTTTTTCCACATCCAACATTAATAGAACATTCTAGCACATTGTATGGTCACATGCCTTTGCTAAATTCAAAGTATTTCCACACATTGGACTGGAATGATGGTTGATCAGTTTTTGCTGCCATCACATATATGTTGTCCGCTGTGATTGGTCATTTTTACGTTTTAGTAAAACAAACCTACTGTCAGTTATAGATTGACTTGTTTCGTTTTAAAGTGATTTTATCATGGCATAGGTCGATTTGAATAACAGCTTGCCTCAGACAGATCAGTCCAGTTGGATCTGATGGGAAAAAAACTTTCCTTGTCTCATTCCTAATGGTATTTTCTAGTATTGATTCGATTATGGATTTATCTCATTGGGAAATTATTTTGTAATGGTATTGTTCGTTTCAGTTTGTGACAAATCAATATGGTTGGATCTTAGAAATATACATCGATTTCAACAATTGTTACATGACTAGTAACTGATATTATCCTTACAAATTCTTCTCCATACACTTGCCACATGAATGACAATGGTACATTCCATTTTCATGATGTCCCTTAAAGTGAAACTCAAGGGAACCCCTACCACAACCCGACCCGGACAACCCAAAACCCTGCAGCACCCATGCAGATCAACCACCCATATGGTTTCATGTCAATAAAGCTTTTGGCAGCCCTTTTCAGAACGCTGCTATTATTGCCTTTGACAGTCACTGGTTTGTTATTTCTCTAGTAGAATATTTGTGGTTAAAGAAAAGTATTCTTTCTATTTTTTTTTTATTTTGTGGATTCAGCTAGTTTTAGTATTTTTCCACTCCTTCTGTGTGGACTTGCAGCAGGAGCTGGTGTACTACACTCTCAGCCGCCCTCCTGGCAGCGGCCACACAGCGGCGCTCTCTTTACTGCTGCAGCGCTGCAACGAGGTCCAGCAGTGGGTCATGTCTGAGGTGCTCATGTGCGTGTCCCTCAACAAGAGAGTCCAGCTGCTCAAGAAGTTCATCAAGATCGCTGCCCAGTAAGAAAAATCCCCACATGAATAAGGATTACTGGAAAGAAAAAGAAAAATGTAATTGGTTTCATCCAAAGTGTTTTGTTTTTATGTAGCTGTAAAGCCCAAAGAAATCTGAATTCTGCGTTTGCCATCATCATGGGTCTCAACACGGCTGCTGTCAGCCGACTAAACCAAACATGGGAGGTGAGGACGACTGATTATACATTTCTTTAAAATCAGTTTGGATTTTCACTCCAACACTGTGAAATCTTCTCTTTCAGAAATGTCCCGGCAAGTTCAAGAAGCTTTTTTCTGAGTTGGAGCTCATCACAGTGAGAACAGATGCATGTAAAATGAAATAATACCATATTCAGCTCCACATTGTTCTTAAGCTGTTTTTATAATCTCCTTTAGGATCCATCTCTTAACCACAAAGCGTACAGAGAGGCCTTCAAAAGGATGAAACCTCCTAAGATCCCCTTTATGCCTCTTCTTCTGAAAGGTTTCCAAAAACTCTAAATTCCCTTGTTTCTGTTAAACATGTCAGTCGGGAAGTTGTTCATTTTGAGCATCTTTTCTGTTTTTAGATATCACTTTTATCCACGAGGGAAATAAGACCTTCCATGACAACTTGGTCAACTTTGAAAAACTGGTAAGAAAAGTAGAAGTTGTTTAGTCATTTTTATTATGTATAAATCGTTTTTAGCTGATTTAACGATTTAACATTCATGCAGCCTTTTATTGATGCAATTTTTTCTTTCCTTTTCAAACTGACAGCACATGATTGCAGACACAGTGAGAAATATTCGCCACTGCCAAAGTGATCAAGCAGGTGAGCCATGTTGTATCTGAGCAAATCTGGTTCATGAAGTCTTTGTGACAACTCCCCTGATGGGTGGCGGCCTACGGGGCAAAAAATGGGCAAACCTGTACGGGGCACACACATAGGTGGCAATTTTAAGATGATTGTAGACTGCTCGGTGAGCCCGTAGTGCAAAAATGTTCCTATACATTTTTACTATAGGCATGCTGCAGGCGACGCAAAGAGAACACTTAACAGTAGCGATAAGGTAGGTGACGCACAGGTGTGTCGTAAATCCCCCAAATCCTTGCGCAGAGATTCTACTAGTGCTGTTTAAATGATAAGTACATCTTGGATGTTAGAATTTGGGAAATTAGACAATCAGACCATAATTTGCGTGGGCATCATACAGACGTGAAGTGCAGCAGTAGTTGCATGCGGTCAGTCATGAACAACTAAAGTACGGCATTAGGGCGCCGTACGACAAGCGTGTATCTTCCATTATCTTTACAAATACTTCACGACACACTCACCACATTTTAACAGTCAAGGCGGAGGAGCTCTTTTGGGACTCTCAGGTGTCCTTTAATGATGAGGTCGGCATTTTTTGCCTCACAGGACTGAAGTGAGCTCTCGGGGCTTGTGCTGTACCTCTTTTTTTGGTGATTGTGACACTCGGGTTGTGCAGGTTCTGTTTTATTTATGTATAATTTGAGACCGTAGTCGTCCAACCGGGTTTTATGAGGTTTTTAATCATTATTAATAAAGTGACAGACACTGTTGGAGCCCCAGAATCTGCACATTCTTGAGTTTTTTTTGGCTGCCATCTTGACTTTTTCTCTCTGCTGAGCTCCCGTGGCCTTTTGCACAACCTGTGAACGTTATGACATGAACAACAATGGTACATTCCATTTTCATGACGTCCTTTAAGGTGGCTGCACGAACCTCAAGAAAACTGCAAACTCCCTTTTAGATGCAGCTCCTCCTCCTTACGACCCTCTGTGATTTTTTTTTCCTCTTGTTTGCACTTTTTCAAACAGTAAGGCAGTTATAAAGGAGAAAAAGTTGAAATTTCCCAGTCATAACACTGATTGTTGTGTAGCTGAAAAGATATTTTTAAAATTTGCCCTTGTAATTAAATAAAGAAGACAAACAAATAAAGAAATACCCCTATAAATGTATACATACATCTACACACAAATGTAAATAATACCATAATAAGTGTTCTAAATCAAAAACATACAGGTATATAAAAATAACACTGTTATAATTCAATTTTTGTACATATTAAAGGGCAACATGCACGACTTAATGGGTACTCAAATACAAATATTGTGTATTCTTTGTAGACATTCAGGTGGGACTTTGTTGCTCTCGCTGGATTTCGGTCTGTAAGAAACTGGACCAAATGGTCTTATTGTGATAAAGGTCAGGATTGCAACAATTTCAGTGTTCCAAGGTGCTGAAGTTTGCCAAAAAAAAAGAGCAAAAATATTGGATTTTTAATCTTTGTTCGATTCTAATCTGAGTAATCTGCAGTTAAGTTTGTGTTACATTCATACCAGTAAAGTCCTTCATCAAAGTAGCAGTGCTGCTTGCTGTTTGTGTTTCATGTATGCATTCTTGAGTCCTCCAGAAAAAAGTTCAGTTTGATTTATTTTTTTCTGTTGGTCTCCTAGGTAACGAGGTGATTGGGGTGGACAGTGCAGAAGTGCGAGCGAGCGTGCACTGTCTGCACATCATCGACAATCAGCAGACGCTCTTCAAACTGTCGCACAAGCTGGAGCCGCGCGCCTAAACGCGCTCGCGCACGGGCGCGCCAGGTGTGACGCAAGGTGTGACGCCAGGTGTGACGCCAGGTGTGACGCCAGGTGTGACGCCAGGTGTGACGCCAGGTGTGACGCCAGGTGTGACGTTTGTCAGCAAACAATCAAAACCCTGGCAAGATCAGCAGGGACAGTAGAGGGCGCTCTGACGAAGGCCATGAAGAGTCTCACAGTGAGAATGTGCTTGTAAAAGGATCGTTCGTATCTTTCTACAGACCTGTGGAGGAAGATGAAGATTTGCCAAACTGAATCGGACCCCTAAGGAGGCTTTGTTTTTTTTCTTTTTCTTTTTTGGTCCAGTACCTGTCAAACCAAGTGTAGACTTTTCTTGTTCTTGTAAAAAAATTGATTTGTTATTTATTGACTTGTTGATCGCTATGTTTCTTTATTTTTGCCAACAAAGACTTGATCCTTTCTACATAATTTCAGTGGCAACTTTTCCTGAGAAGCTTTTGTTTTGGAGCCTTGCAGAAAAATCTCTGCAGCCACTCGATCAACAACCTTTTGTTAACGGAACAGTTTGCCGAGTGATCCATGTTGACCCTTTTAAAGCTCTCCTGTCCTGCTCGACCTTCAGCCAAATACTCTCCATCCACAATTCTCTACAATGTCTTAATGTGAATAGATGCTGAGAGACGAGGATTGTACAGTTTTCAGTGCCAAGCGTCACATTAACTTCTGCAGCACAGCTGTTTTCTACGGCTCCTCTTTTTTTTCCGTAGGAATTGTCACGTTTGACTTCTTGGAATAAGCACTGCAACGACGTCTGCTCGTCCATCCGATTCTCCGCTCGGTTGTATGCCATGTCTGGTTGCTATGGAAACACAACCTCTGTAAAAAAAAAAAAAAAAAAAAAGGGAGCCTCTGTTTTGTTTTTTTGTGTGTCCTTGAGATGTTTTGCTGGTGTAACGGAGTTCATTCGATACACATTAAGAGCAGCTTTGTTCCACAAAGTTTGTGTGTAGATTTAAAATATATGCTGACTGAAAAAGAAAAATAGATTTGTAGAAACTGTGAGACCCCATTCAGAATGGGACTTGAAAAAAGAAGGACAACAACACAATCCTGTTTCCTGTATGAGCCAATATTCCTTAACCACTCCTCATCTGTGCATCATTGTCATTATTTATTCCATTTCTGCTCATATCTTCTAAAATCTTTGTCCATAAACACCTATAGCTGATGGTCAAGCCCAATTTCTGTCTGAAATATTCATTTAAGCATTTTGACAAATGTGGGGATCATTCTGAAAGTTAGACAATGTTGTTACAAATGCATTTTCAGCCAAACATTGTAATGTTTTTTACAATATTAGTTAATATTTTGTGTTTGTGGCTTCCTACTCTCATTACAATGTGTTTTTCTGCCTCAAATTTTTGTTTTTTTTTATGCGTATGGGGCAGTTTTTAGGGATAAAGTGCAATGTTTTAAACAAAAGACCTGCTTCAAGGAAGTGTCATTGATTTACAGTGAGCAAAATAAAAAAGCTTAAGATAAACCTTTCTTTTGCACTCCCAGGCATTGTTTAACCTTTAAGAAGTCCCTTTAAAATTTAATAAAAGTAAAAAGTCCAAAACTTTCCTCCTTTAGCATTGGAACGGATTGCATTGAACATAAATGTAAAGTACATTTTTCTGTTTTATTGGAAATCATGATTTATTTTCTCCTCAGACGGTGTAGAGCCACATCAGTGGTAGAAGGGGGATATTTAGAGCTAGCATTTGTTCCTATATGACTGCACATGATGTGCAAACACAAATGGCATCGTTTTTAAAGAAGGAACTAGTTGTTTTGTTGGTTAAATATTGAAATTCTTTTTTTTTGGTGACAAATGTCTTGTTTAGTGCCATGTTTGAAGAAGATTCAGCAGATGTGGAGGTGTTTTTGTCGTGTTTCATGGCCACTTGAGGGCAACAGAAGAGCGATGGCGTGTGACCACATTCCCAGTTTTTCCTGAAATTGTGAATGAACTGGAAGTCGGAGGAAAACTGCACTTTGTTTCTTTACTTTTTTAAACATTTTGCGTAAAATTTGTTTGCATGACTAAACAAAAAGGTCACAATAGGAGAAAGGACACTCGTTGAAAGCGTTGTAATATTGTTGTGTAAATATATGCTCATGTTTAGTTTGTTGTAATTCATCTGTTAATGAAAATGCGGTCACACACAAAGCAATATGTGTCCCCTCACCCAGCCTTCAGTCCGCTGAAGCCCATCGTCTTTTCTAAAGCTGTGTTTTGCTATGTTCAAATTTTACTGAAAATGAATAAATTATAGGTTTTATGTGACACTTATAGGAGAACTGCCTTTTTTTGTTGCCGTTTCCATATCTATAAACATTTTAACCCTTTGATACCTGAATTTATTTCCAGCTTATATACTAAATTAAGGTTATATTAAAGTGTTTGATTGGTACTCCCATCAACAGACGGGTTTATCCGCTAAAAATGGACAAAATATTTGTTTAGAACTTCGTTAAAAGATCTGGGAAACTTTTGTGCTTCTCAGTTGTCCTTCCATGGGAATAAAACAAATAACTGCACATCCAATAAGAAATACACCAAGAAAATAAAATAGAATAGAATAGAACTGTATTGATCCCACAAAGGGGAAACTATCTAAGCATCTATAAGTAAACTACAAACGAATAATTAGGATAAAAAACAATTAAAATAAAACAAAAAGGAGATGGGTCTTACAATTAAAATCTGTCATTTAAAGATTGTATTATATCTAACAAAGTTTAGGTTCAAGAAAAAGCTTGACATTTTACATTTCTGCGGTTTTAACCTACCAATACCAACTTCTATGGAAAGTTTTCCCTCCTTTTTGTTTTTTTAGGGGAGCAAGAGTTGGTTAAAAAAAATGTCACTGTTAGGCCATAATTACCATTTTTCTTCTGTACGGTAGTTTTACTTTAGTATTCTTTCAGCGTGGAGCTGATTGTTCCAAGCTCTAATCTCTTTTGTCGTCATCCACACTTTTAGGTCGTACAGGATGTGTGTAAATAAGATCAGGATGTTCGTTTAAAAGGACAGATTGCTTCTGTGTTGGTAATTCAATCTAAAAATTTGATTGTCTTTAATGTGTTTTGTGCTATTATTTTGAAACACAGTTTTCTCTCTGAATATGTCCTCCATCTTCAGAAAAATGCCACAAGAACATGTTAAAAACACAAAAAACACTATTTTTATTGGAGTGGGTCCTTAAGTCTTTTGAGGACAAGTCTACTTATTTGATTAAATGTGAATCAAGTCATTAATGAAGACTCAATTCTATATGTCTAATTATACTTTTAAGTATTGAGTCAGTTTAATGAATCATTTATTAGTCCCGTGGGAAATTCCTTGTTGCGGCCGCAGTTACAAAAATACACACTGAAAATTGACAGATTCAAATAATCAGTTATTGCACAGGTAAAGAATATGACAAGCGATGATGTTTTAAGTGGTTCACTGGAGAGCTAAGTGGTCAGGCAGCAGGTTAGAAATGCATGTCGCTCCTTCATCATGTCTTTAGTCCAGCAGAAGATTCCAGGCTAATATGTCAGCTTGTGGAATTCACTTCTAGCAGAGGATTACAGCAGGTGAAGAGGTGCAACTTTACATATAAGAATCCTAAACCATCCATGAGCAGCCATTGAGTCCCTCTTTGGATCACAGGGTTGCTGGAGCCTATCCCAGCAACTGTTGGGTGAAGGCCCCCTGAACAGGTCACCACTCAAACTTTGAGAAAATTTAGAAACCCTCATTAACAGTTTATGGCATGAGGGAGAAAACCCACATTTGCTTGAGGAGAGCATGCAAACACTGCACAGAAAGGTCCCAGCTGGGATTTGAACCACAGTCTCCAGCAGTGAGGCAAGAGGGCTGAATACTGCACCACCCACAGCATGGTAAACATTGAAGGTACATTTTTAGAAATAAGAGATTAGATATTTTAAAATTACAGGAAAATAATTCTTGGTTCCAGACCATATTTTTAAATCCTTTTTACACCATCCAGCCAGAGGAAAAGTGCCAGAGGAGTGGTCTGACACTTATTAGTGTGAGTTGGAGTCTGCAGGCTGGGCTGAAATCAGCTGTAAAGAGTTGCTGCAAGCCAAGGAACTGATTAGGGGTTTAACCAAAAAGTGGAGATCCATCCACCTGCCCCTTAATAATTAAGGGGTGTCCAAACTTTCTGCATTTTAAAAATGAGCTAGAAAGTGTAACAGTGTTGCCACGGATTAAAACGTAATTTAGCCAACCGCAATCAAGAAATTATACATTTATACGCAATACATAGAAAATGCTGGAGATATTATATATCTGGTATTATTGATTTTATCTCAGGAGCCTGCAGGCCGGTGGAAAATTTGAATGCTGGCTGCATTTGGCCCACTGGCCAGACTTGCCTTCCTTAATTGATGAAGACCAGGGAGACGGTGAAAGAGTTTCTGAAGCCCAGGCCTTAGTCTTAGCATGGAACACCCCACAGCCTGTTGATCAGGGAGCATGATCTGAATTGTGCTACAATTTAAGTTTTATTTTATTGATATAAGTTAATAACAGTAAGAGCAAACATCTCAACTCCCACTTTCAAATGCACTGAGTCTGTTTCACCCTCAGCTGGACTTGAGCAGTTTGAGTCTGTAAGTCTGTCCTCTTTAGAAGAAGTTGTCAGCCACATGAAGTCCTCAGACTCATTTAATTCCAAAAAAAGTGTTTCTATTGCAGTTTTGGAAAATGTATCCAGTACGATACTCCGCAAAAGCTGTTTTATTTATATTATTACAATTACTTAGACTCACTTGTCCTATTTACAGTAAATATATAACCGGAAGAATTTTAGTTTATTTCCGCTGGAAAATACGGGGTGTGTAAAATGTCACAAAATTATTTTGTGGGGAAAAATTTGTAATTCCTTTACCCATGTCAGGACGCAGGCTCCATATGAATGCATTGCTGCTACAGATAAGACAATCATCTTCCCTGTCCAATTATAAAACTCAACTTAAGACTCATTTTTATTGCCAAGCTTTTAGTTAAATATAATATTTTCCTCTGTTATTTAAAATTAAAGTTTATTGTGTTGTATGTTTTTACCCTCAATGTTTTCTTTTTTCTTTAATTATGTTCTTACCTTCATGCTTTTGTTTATTTTGCTCTTATGTCACTCTGTTAAAAATAATATGTTTAGTTTTGAATGCAGAGCACTTTGTTCAATTGTAATTGTGTTAAAGTTATAGATAAAGGTGAGGACAATAATGATAATGATGATGACCATCATCTCCAGGGATTGCAACTGAAACTATAGTCTGAACTTCTAACAGGGACTCTCTGTGCAGGACAGCATGAGTCGCCTGTTCTTTGTCAGATGGCTGCTGTCCTCTTTTTACAGATTACATAGTAGCATTACAGAACCTTCTAAGATACTGTATCATGTTAAAGATTGTTTGGATCAGCAGAATAACAAAGTTTGATGTTCTGGTTGTTTTTAAGAAATAGATAACAGACTTTGCATCATCAAAAAAAATAGGCCACTTCTACAATCTTTGCTAAATTTATAATCAGATCATTTTCTGTTGTGTGCTTTTGAAACATTTTGGGGTGTGAATGATGGGTGGAGACACTTCCTGAAGAATATAAGGAAGCAGCTTGTTGTCTTTGCATCCATCAATCTCTGGAAACTCAATCCGTGCAAATCAACTTCCAACAAGAGACTCTACAGCTTCCTTCTGTAGATCTACGCTTGAAGCTCCAACATGTTTGTCTTTGTCTTGGTTGGTCTTGCACTGATCGCCGTGTCTCCTTCAGATGGAGTGGAACTACTGCGTGAAAACTGTCCAGAGTTCTCATTCTTCTTTCAAAATCGCTGCTACAGGTACTTCGCCACACAAAGGACCTGGACTGAAGCAGAACGCGACTGCGTGTCTGAAGGACTGAACCTGGTGTCCATCCACAGTCAAGAAGAGCAGAGATATGTCAGGTTTCTCATATCGAACTTTGATACCAACGAGAGAGCCACATGGATCGGTTACACTGATGCTCAGCAGGATGGACAGTGGCTGTGGTCTGATGGAACCATAGACAACTACCAGAACTGGAACAGAGGAGAGCCAAACAACTTCAACGGTCCGGAGGACTGCGCAGTGACCAACTGGGGGTTTTTCAGGAGATGGAATGACATAAACTGCTCGGAAAAATTCCCTTTTCTTTGTGCATCTCGGAAACTTTGAATGTTTGATCGGATCCAATTCCATCCACTTTCAATCTGTGTTTCTCTGTAGTCTGTGGTGCTTTATTTAGCCTGTGAGCAGAAGAAATCACAATGTTTCTTTACAAACTACATTAAGTTGAACAGTGCCCTCCTTTAAATCAAAACTATAACATCAGACAAATGATCAAATAAATGAATTTAAACAAACTAAAATGTTTTAGAAAACCTCTGGGTTTTTATTTATACGATTTCAAAACATTTCATAGAATGCTCATCATAACAATCATATTTACACCATTTCCTTTATTTTCTTTACAACAACCACCAATGTTGTAAAAGATAAAATGTGTAAAGTAACACATGAAAGTCAGTATTGCTTTCACGATTGGATGCCAGGTTTTCAAGTTATGTTCTACAGAAGAATCTATCTTGTTGTGGGTCACCGTAGCTCTAAGAAATATTCTATAGTAATCGTAACTACCAGCTGTAGAAGATAGAAAAGGGATTCTCTTTCCCCCCATGCCTCCCTGCTCTCTGGCTCTGGGGGCCTCGTGGCGGTCCTGCTGGCCCTGGCCTGGGTGGTGGATGTTCTCTGCCTGCTGCCGTGTGGTGTTGGGGGTTCTGGCTGCCGCTGCTGCTGTGGCGGGGGTCTTGGTGTGGGGATGGCTGGGCACTCTCCCTCCTTCTTTATACATTCCACAATCCATTTTAGAAGAACATAAACATTCACCTGAGCACAGATGTTAGCTCACCTTTGCATTGAATGAATGAAATGAATGAATGAAATATTTCACACTAGTTGGTCTGAAGGCGTGTATGCGTGTGTGAACACTATCTTTATTGTGTACATGTTGACATGTGGACATTTTTGCAGCTAACAGGTCTGTTTGTAATATTTGAGTGTGCGTGTGGACAGCCCCGCCCTTTGACATTTGTATTACATCTGTACCCTACCGTAATGAGAAACATCCAGCAACTAGTTGCTTTATGCTGCTTCATGCCCCCCCCCCTCCTATTATCACCCCACCCCTCTCTCTCTAACATCCCTCTCTCTTCTTCCCTCCTGTCCTTTTCCGTCCGGTCCAACACAAAAGATTCTCAAGTATGATTAAAATAAATAAAGTTTGGCCTGGATTACAAAAGGGGTTTAGTCAGACATTCCTCTGGTTTGTCTGAAGATTAATAACCCCTGTTGTTAAAGTAAAATATGTCCAACACAAGAGGCTCTCAGCTCTGGTTGGACAGGACAAGTTGAAAAAAAAAAAAAAAAGGACATTGATAAGAAAACTGCTTTTGTTTTAAAACGTGTGGACAAAATCAGAACAATAATGGTTCAACAAAGTAATTATTTCTTAGGTTTATAGTAATCATTCGGTCTATCTGTTCCCAAGAATCATCTCCTGCACTTAACTGAGAAGAGTCCTGCATTCAAACTTTAAACTATAACATTGAAGGCAGTTTGTTTATTTCCTATACAGTTTGCCTTTTTCATAGACAATTATCAAAGCATAACATTTATGTGCAAATGTGTACAAAAATGTTGTGCATAAATGAGTAATAAGGGTTATAAGCTTGATTCAGGCAGGAACAAAGAGGGGGGGGGGATCAATGAACACAAGCTTATAACACTTTCAATTTTAGTAAATGAATGCAGATTTCAGCTTAAATACCAAAACATGTGATTAAGGAAAAAAAGTCAATAACTGGGGGAAAAATATGGAGATGTCAATCTGTTCTAACTTAATACCAAAATGCACCATCAGAAATCCAAGATATAAAAAGCACAAGAACTGTTTTTTATAGTAAAAAAAAACACAACACTTTCATAAAACGGTAAATGAAAGAAAAGAACTGCTAACTGGAGCATGACAAAAGTTATAAACTTCATTAACTTCATCGTTAGAAGTCCTGATTGGAAATATCTGGGAGCCATCTCCAGAGTTTCTTTGTTACGTTGTTACTGACTGACTGACTGACTGGGGCCTGACATCTTCAAATGTTTTCAAGAACAAGCTCAAAACATTGGAGGTTGCAACAATAATGTGTAACTGCTTTTCATGATGTGATTTTTAATTGTTTGTTTATATGTATTTTTTGTATTAAAATGTGCTGCATGGGGCATGGGACCTGCATGGTGGTGCAGTGGTTAGCGCTCTTGCCTCACAGCAAGTCCTGGCTGGGGGACCCAAAACAAAACAGCAATGTGGGACCTTACTGTGTGGAGTTTGCATGTGCTCTCCGTGCATGTGTGTGTTTTCTCTGGCTTCATCCCACTGTCCAAAAACATTATTATTATTTAAACTCCTCCACATGCTTCATAATAAATTTGTTAATCTAAATTGTCCATAGGTATGAATGTGAGAGTATATGGATGTGTGATTGTGGCCCTCCAACAGCCTGTCCAAGATGCCCCTTGCCTTCACCAGGATAGGCTCCAGCAGCCCAATGACCCTGAAAGGGACAAGAACAGATTAGAGGATGAATGCACAAGAAACATATCTATGTTAACAATAAAAGTGAACATAAGTGTAAAACATTATTGCCCTTGTTAAAAAGATAAACAGCCCAACATCAAAGTGGTGTAAAACCATAAAGTGGGTCATTGGTCCATGAGTCATTCTCTGTTTTCAGCTTAAGTTGTAAAAACTGATAAATCAAGAACTATAGTTCTGAAAGCTTTTAGAACGCTGCAGACCTGCATGTTACCTAAAGCTATATTTATCTGTAAAAATCAAAAGAACAAAGTCTTACAAGAGTTTGTTTTGATCAATTGGTTTATTTTAACAATTATTTGTAGACAATCCAGCAACAGAAAAATTACACAGATGTATCAAACTCATTTAAGAAATAAAGAAATGCATTTATTGGAAACCAAAATTAATTCAACATTAATGCCATCTTCATCTAAAACAAGATTCTCTGTGATGTTTAATAGAATAGAATAGAGACTTTTTTTTAGATAAGGAATTAGTGCAGAATTAAAATCAATATGACTTTGGATGCCATAAAAAACATGTGAATGCTCCTAAAATGTGAGAACCTTTACAGGAACCTAATGAGGAAACAAACGTTGTTTAGTACTAACTGTAAACGGTTATTCACCTTTAGACATTTTTACCATTTGGCTGTGAGATCAGAGTATTTATCTTGTCTAACATCAACAACAAAATAATTTAAAACCAAAATGAGAATACATATTTTAGGATAAAATTCAAATTTCAGTAAATTTTTTACCTCTTTTTTTCCACAGCTTTTCTTTTCCTCTTAACTACAACATTTATATACAACCAATGAAGATTTTTTAAACCAAATTTTTATTAAAAATGTATACATTTACAATAATAGCTCCTAAAAGACATTCTTTTTGGGTCATCAAGTGGTCTTGAAAATAGAGTTTTAGTCTTTAAAAAAGCCTGATGTTTTTTATGTCCAGCAGATATGATTTTTCCACGTGTTTTTTCTGTTATTCCAATATGTTGGATAGAAGACAAATAGAAATAACACCACCAGCAACATAAGGAAACTGCATATGTGAATGAAAGAACCTTTGTAAACAGTTTAAAACCAAAACCAGGCCTGACATTTTAGTAGAACGATACATTGTGATGTAAGATGATTTTATTTTTAGTTTTAACTTTTATTGTTTCTTTAAATTTTTAATTAATGAAAAATAACCTTATTGCATTTCACAAACAAAACATTTTATAAAACAGAGTGTTGTGTATGTATCCATTTAATTGTGTTTGTTCATTTTTTATCATGACTTGTATCTATTTTTCAATATTGCATCATATAGAAGGGCTATTTTTCATCTGTAGACCCAATCAGACATATTCAAAGTGCTCAGATCAGAGCAAACATTGTTTTTGTAAAGTAGTTATTCAAGATTTATAGATTCAAAGGGTTTATTGTCATATGCACAGTGAGTAACGGGTTTCCCTGCACAATGAAATTCTTACATTGTTGTCTGCTCCGAATGCCAAAAAAGTATACAGGAAACAGAAAATTAACACAAAACATACACGCAAAAACACAAGATGCTGTGCAAATTCTAAATGTGCAAAAACAGTGATAATAAACAACAATTATTAATATTTAATATTTAATATTTAACAACAAATATTAATATTTAATAAAGGAAATTCAAAAGTGAAATAGCGGACAATGTTATAAATCATATTAACTGCAACTGCAAACTTGTTGGACATAGAAACTCCCATTCTGATCATCTTTTGATCTATTTTAAAAGCATCTCCTGTGGTTTTTTAACTATGATTAGGATTATGTTCGATTCCTGCCTTGTCCATATTTCGAAGTGTCCTTGGGTAAGACACTGAACATCACATTGCCTGTGGTGGTTATATGTGGTGTCAGTGTTCAGTAGCAGAGTCCCCATCAGTGTGTGAATGTGTGTGTGAATGGGACTGTAACTGTAAAGCCCTTTGGGCCTTTGAAGAAGTTAAAAAGCACTATACAAGTATTCCCCATTTACCAGCAGAAGAAAGAATACAAACCTTGGACAATAGACAGAATATGGACCTTTTAATGCCACAGCATTACCATCTAGTTATAATAATAAAGTTACTTAATCAATTATTGGAGATGGTTAAAGTGATTCATCTTAAATCATATGACGTCACATGGTTTCTCAAAATGTGATTGATGTTCATGATTTTTTTAATGACAAATAATTTGCACATAATTTATGTTTTTGGTACTTGATCTGCATATGTTATATTTTATTAAATTGCCCTCAGCCTATTTAAGTGGCTGGTTTTCAGTTTATCCTTTTCAGGTCTTCTGCTCTGTTGTGTCACCTTTTTGTTGCTCCATAGGTTTTGTCTCTTTCAGTTTGGTTATTAAAAGTTTTATTTTCTCTCACCAAGCATTTTATTTTCCTGCATTTCGGGTCCTCCACCACCAGCTTCTGGCACACATGCTGTGATGATTTCTGAAATAGTTTTATGTCTATTTGTATTCATGATTCATATAGATGGCAAAACTTGTCTGCATGTAACAATTACACAAAATACTCATTGTCAGTTTCATGACTGTTTCATGTCATAAAAATGTTCACATTAGTTGCCAGAACAACAACGCCTTTTTCTTAATTTACAGTAAGATGAGATAATACCTGCTTATCAAAGCTTATTTATCCTCAGATACTGTGCTGTTATTCATTTAATAAACTTTTTGGTGGGGGTACAGGGGTGGAGTCTATTGAAACTGTATTTAAGCAACCATTTTCTGAAAGATTCCATGAAGCCTTCAGCTGTGCTAGAAAACTCCAGAAGGACAAATCCAATCTTCAGCATAACTGGACAAGCTTCACCATGTTGGTCCTCATCTTGCTTGGCCTTGCTCTGACAGCTGTGGATCCTTCAGATGAACAGGAGCTGAAGCTGCTTCGTGGCAATTGTCCCATGTTCTGGTACAGCCATGGGGACCGCTGCTACAAATATGTTGCTACACCAATGACCTGGGGAGATGCAGAACTCCACTGTGTGTCAGAAAATGCCAACCTGGTGTCTGTCCACAGTCTTGAAGAAGAAGCCTTTGTCAAGATGCTGATTCGAAACTTCGACCCTGCTGAGACTTCGACCTGGATTGGACTCAGTGATGCTCACAAGGAAGGAGGGTGGATGTGGTCTGATGGGACCAAAGTTGACTTTCAGGCTTGGGTCCCAGGAGAGCCAAACAACGCGAGGGGAAATGAACACTGTGGACATACCAACTGGAAAACAACAAAGGAATGGAATGACTATACTTGCACATATACCCAGCCTTTTGTTTGTAAGTCTCGTCAGAATTGTTCCTAAAACAAAGATGGTCTCTTCTGGTTCTTGTTTAAAACTAAACTGATCAATTATTCGGTCTTTACTCTGTGTGGAAAAGACAAATTGTGTCAAATAATGTTGAAGTCTTTGTTCATGAATCATCTGTTCTAATGACCAAGAAACAACCTCTGAATGGTCATATATTTTCTATTTACTGAACTAAATGTTTTGTAACTGTAAATGTTTGCATAAACAGACATTCTTAAGGGATCAAAAATTGTTTCAGGGCAATAAATTTAAAAAAATGAAACAACACGTTTGTAATGTTTTGTTCTTGGAAACACCTAATATCCAATCTTTTAAGATCTTTGGTGAAATTTGAAAAAACTTGATGTAAAAGAAAAAACTTTTTTCTTAAAAATGTTAAATATATTTAAATATTAAAAAATTAAAAACATATCCTCAATTTCTTTGGTCTAAGCTTAGATGTGTTATGATTTATTGAGGAACCAAGTTAAGGCACGCACAGGGTATGAAAAACGTTTATTAGGAGGGTTCCATTAATCCAAAAGCTATACGTCCTGCTTAGCTTGTGAGGAAGCGTGACGTCACAGACGGCCGGGTCCATGCAAGACACCAGAGAAGTGAAGCAGACAGCTTTCATGAGTGGTGGGAGAAGGAAGGGGCGGGCTCCTTACGTGAACGTTGAGAGTTGACAGACGCAGGCTTCTTGCCTGAACGCTGAAAGTGGAGAGAAGCAGATTCCAAGCGTGTGGGGCCAGTAGGAACAGTGTTACGCCCTCTTCTGAGTCTAGGGGCACCGAGGCGGCATAACATAAAAAGAAAAAGGTTTTGGCTACCAAGTTGTCTGTAACACAAAGACCAAACAAATTGTCTCCAAACAAAAAAGTATAACACATTTATTGACAAATAAACAACCACCAACAAGAAGTAAAAGTGAAGCAAACAGGCTTCAGCACGAACCAAGGCTAAAATAACAAACAAAACCCCCTCTAACTGAAATCTTGTTTTCTTATCTCTACAAAGGAAAAGGGAAACAAAGACAAACACTAACCTAACAAAATCAGGAGAAAACAAGTACTAAAGAAAATGGCAGTTCACCCCTATATGGAGTCCTATACTGTTCATAATTAAATAAATAAATATTTAGTTCAATAAATAAATATGACCTCATGCAAATACACAATCAACCAATAAATCTCTCATAAATAAATAAAAAGATCATGAAATGGTGAAAAAGCTGCACACAGATTTTAAATTAGCCATTATATTATTCAATATATTTCATTTTGCTTTAAAAACCTGTTCATTATTTTAAAACTGCATTTTTAAATATTCATTTTAATCATGTTGAATATTATTATAATTCTACGTCTTTTTTCAGAACCTTGGATTTCCAAATCAATATTTTCCAAAGTAGCTTGGTTTTTATTTCATGTGGCTGTTTTTCACAATGGCGTATTTATTTCATGAAGAGCTTTTTCAGGAGAGTCTGTCTGTCAATCAAACAAGACAAGGCGGAGACTCTTTTGTGATTGGCTACTCCTTTACTCAGACATGAGCAGTAGCACCTGACTACATCGATCGAAGATGCTTCAGAGAACATGACAGCGCAATGCACACCCCTCAGCACTAGGGGGAGTATGCACCTCTACACATCTACAGTGTTACAATAAATTGGGCAGTTTTGGTTCTAAATTTGCGGATAAAAATGGCTTTGGGCGAGTATGCATGATTCAGTTGATTTTGTGGTCTGTTCGGCAATTTTCATCTTCTCATGAACATCTAGTAGTGGCCTTAGTTAGGCTGGTTGGCTGTTGGAGTTCCACTAAGCTTCTATGACCTGGAGTTCCCTGAACGCACCATACCACGTGCGGGAGGAGCTAGCAGCTAATGTTTTTAGCCTGATAGCCACACGTAGCGGTTGCTTATCTCAGTAACAATGCATGGATGCACAATGCACACGGAGTGTTCAGAGATCAGGTTTATGTATTTTGAATAGTTCCACATGATAACAATGTTTCCATGTTTGAGTTCATGAGATCATCAGAGAGTCTCTGCTTCAGCTCCTGCAGTCAAACTACGTCTTATTACGTGTAAATCAGAGCGCCCAGGCAGCGCAGGAGTGTGTGTGTGAGCGGAAGTTGCTCAGTTCCCCGGGAAAGTAATAGTAAAAAAAAAAGGTTTCCTCCAAAGTTTAGAGACTTCTTCTTTTAACCCGGGGGGTATTCCAGAAAGCAGGTTATGCTAGCTCCCACGGTAAGTTTGAGGCTAAGGAAGTTGATAACCTCAGCTTTCGGTTCCAGAAATGGAGGTATGTCTCAGGGTAGGTCAAGTTGCCATGGCAACTCATGCTCTGAACATAACCTGGTCCGGAGCAGGTTAAGTTGAAGCTTAGTTTGTTTTCAGAGAGGTGAAGCAGCATGGCGTGTCCATTTGAAGATGATTTAGTGGATGAAGAAGCTCAGATAATACTTTTTCCACAGTGAGAGGGTGATAAGACCACATATGGATGTTGGAAAGATAAACTTTTTTACTTTGATCTAACTAAATTATTTGCTTCAGTTAAGAGAAATCTTTTTTTTCTTAAGTCACCTTAAAAATAACATAGTTTTCAGACAATTATTTTCCTTTCATTCAAATTAATTCAATAAGTAGGTGTAGCTTTGGTGCTGCTGTTAGATCGACACCGCAAGGGATTCTGGGATATCATTCCCTTTGTCTGTCTGGACGGATTTGGGTTGAAGTGTGGCTTTTTATCTAGTTATCTAGTTAGTTGTTTAGCTGTTTTACTGTGTTTTGCCGAGTTATTTTGTCCTACTGTGCTTACGTCTCAGCACCATGAGTGAGAGGGAGGGAGAGGATGATGAGTTTATATAGCACCCCTACACTATTAATATGCAAGTACAATGATGGGAAATTCTTTAATTAAATTTTGCACTCCGTGCATTTTTTACCGTCCTTTTTATTGTTATAAAAATTAGCATATTCAACGGCTCAAACTTAGACATATGAGAGTTCAATATATATATATATATATATATGCGTCACAAGGAAAATGGAATCAAGATCAGAAACTCGTGGGTTTACTTTGTTGATTTTCTCCAAGCAGAAATTCTTTTTTTTGATGATGCAGCCGTGTTACTTTTTTGTTGGACGTATAATCTTCATACGCCGTCATTAAAATCTCAGACTCCATCTCACTTCCGTCTCAAATGTCGCGCTTTCTTTTTTTTCACCACACGTTTCCATGGTGACTCCAGAAATCGGCGATCTATTGAGAATGTCTTTATGTACACGACGTGCACGTCTGTTAACCCAGGGTTACCAAGTCGAGCGTAATTACGCCAACTCATATCCGGTCTTCTGGAACCAACATACCCAGAGTAAGCAAGTTCAGGCGGATTTCAGCCAGAGTTCAGGGTTAAAGTCAAGCTAGTTTAAACATGCTTCCTGGAATACCCCCCTGCTCTACTGGAAGCGTCTGAACGGGGAAGTGAACCCCAAATCAAACCCTGAATCCCTGCTGCGTTTTCCTACCACAGTCAGAAACGTCATCGCAGGAAAGGTTCAACATTTTCCCCGAGAGGGAAAAATAAAACCAGAGGACCTGATTATAACCATTGTCTTAATGAAAATAGAAAAATATCACAAGGTTCAGGAGGCCGAGCAGATTCGTTCCGCTTTGCACAGCTGCCTGGTCTGATTCTGTCGGTCTGCCAGCTCACCTCCTGTGAGCCGACATGAGGCACGATGAGAGCTCTGAGTGAACGGCGTGAGAATGAGGAGTGTTTCAACGGGGACTTCAAGATGTGGACGACCGGAGCTCCTCTGTGGTTTGGTCCACACAAACCCTCAAACTACAAAAACAGAGTCATCCATGTTTGCATCTTCTGCTGCAGACAGATAGTTTGTCTCTATTTGGATATCGCTGAAATATGTCGTCTCTCTGACTGGCTCACCGCTGAGCGGGTATCGAGGAGTATGAGTCGATTTCCATGGATCAGCCAATGAGCGTTTAGATCCCGCCCACTTTCACTGATTGACAGACAGACCTATTCTCCTGAAAAAGCTCTTCATGAAATAAATACGCCATTGTGAAAAACAGCGACATGAAATAAAAACAAAGCTACTTTGGAAAATATTGATTTTGAAATACGAGCTTCTGAAAAAAGACAGAATTAAACTAACTAACAGAATAATAATATTTGACATGATTAAAAATGAATATTTAAAAATGCTGTTTTAAAATGATGAACAGGTTTTTAAAGCAAAATGAAATATATTGAATAATATAATGGCTAATTTAAGATCTGTGTGCAGGTTTTTCACCATTTCATGATCTTTTTATACATTTATGAGAGATGTATTGGTTGATTTTTTATTTGCATGGTCATATTTATTTATTGAACAAAATATTTATTTATATAATTATGAACAGTTTAGGATTCCATACATGTAGGGGTGCTAGAAAAACTCACCATCCTCTCCTTCACTCTCACTCATGGTACAGAGACGTGAGCATAGTCGGACAAAATAACTCGGCAAAACACAGTTAAACAGCTAAACAACTAAACACATTTGATCAAAAACCCACACTTCAATATATGTTTGTACTGTGATTACAAAGATGGAAAATTCTTGAATGATTCTTTGCACTCCGTGCATTTTTTTCCGTCCTTTTTATTGTTATAAAAATGAGCATATTCACCAGCTCAAACTTAGACATATGAGAGTTCAATATATATATATATATGCGTCACAAGGAAAATGGAAACAACATCAGAAACTCGTGCGTTTACTTTGTCTGTTGTTTTTCTCCAAGCAGAAACTCTTTTTTTTGATGATGCAGCCGTGTTACTTTTTTGATGGACGTATAATCTTCATACGCCGTCATTAAAATCTCAGACTCCGTCTCACTTCCGTCTCAAGTGTCGTGCTTTCTTTTTTTTCCCCATGCGTTTCCATGGTGACTCCAGAAATCGGCGATCTATTGAGAATGTCTTTATGTACATGACGTGCACGTGCGTTAACCCAGGGTTACCAAGTCGAGCGTAATTACGCCAACTCATATCCGATCTTCTGGAACCAACATACCCAGAGTAAGCAAGTTCAGGCGGATTTCAGCCAGAGTTCAGGGTTAAAGTCAGGGTAGTTTAAACATGCTTCCTGGAATACCCCCAGGAAAAGAATCAACGAGTTATATCCCTAGAGGAGACATCACGTGATTTCTCATGGGAGGTGAGCACCGCCATCTTGGTGAGGTCAAGTCACTGCTGCAGTGCATGTATTTGAACACATTTTTTGGGGGAAAAAAAGTTAATTGTGCGGGTTTCAACTGCCAAAATCTGAGAAATGAGTCAGTTTTTAGGGTTTGCTAATTTTAATTGGTACTCAAATACAAATATTGTGTATTTTTTGTAGACATTCAGGTGGGACTTTGTTGCTCTCGCTGAATTTCGGTCTGTAAGAAACCGGACCAAATGGTCTTATTGTGATAAAGGTCTGGGTTGCAGTAATTTCAGTTTTCCAAGGTGATTTATTGACTTGTTGATCGCTATGTTTCTTTATTTTTGCCAACAAAGACTTGATCCTCTGCATTTAAAAAAAAAAAAGAGCTAGAAAGTGTAACAGTGTTGCCACGGATTAAAACGTAATTCAGCCAACTGCAATCAAGAAATTATACAATTATAAGTAATACATGGAAAATGCTGGAGATATTATATATCTGGTATTATTGATTTTATCTCAGGAGCCTGCAGGCCGGTGGAAAATTTGAATGCTGGCTGCATTTGGACCACTGGCCAGACTTGCCTTCCTTAATTGATGAAGACCAGGGAGACGGTGAAAGAGTTTCTGAAGCCCAGGCCTTAGTCTTAGCATGGAACACCCCACAGCCTGTTGATCAGGGAGCATGATCTGAATTGTGCAACAATTTAGGTTTTATTTTATTGATATAAGTCAATAACAGTAAGAGCAAACATCTCAACTCCCACTTTCAAATGCACTGAGTCTGTTTCACCCTCAGCTGGACTTGAGCAGTTTGAGTCTGTAATTCTGTCCTCTTTAAAAGAAGTTGTCAGCCACATGAAGTCCTCAGACTCATTTAATTCCAAAAAAAGTGTTTCTATTGCAGTTTTGGGAAATATGTCCAGTACAATACGCAGCTAAAGCTGTTTTATTCATATTATTACAGTTACTTAGACTCACTTGTCCTATTTACAGTAAATATATAACCGGAAGCATTTTAGTTTATTTCCGCTGGAAAATACGGGGTGTGTAAAATGTCACAAAATTATTTTGTGGGGAAAAACTAGTAATTCTTTTACCCATGTCAGGACACAGGCTCCATATGAATGCACATCTGCTACAGATAAGACAATCATCTTCCCTGTCCAATTATAAAACTCAACTTAAGACTCATTTTTATTGCCAAACTTGTAGTTAAACATGATATTTTCCTCTGTTATTTTATATTAAAGTTTTACTGTGTTTTAATGTTTTCACCCTCAATGTTTTCCTTAATTATGTTTATACCTTTATGCTTTTGTTTATTTTGCTCTTATGTCACTCTTTAAAAAAAAAAAAAATTAGTTTTTAATGCAGAGCGCTTTGTTCAACTTTAATTGTTTTAAAGTTATAGATAAAGTTGAGGATGATAATGATGATGACCATCATCTATGACTGGCCAGAAATCTTCCAAACATAGTGGAACCAGCGAGTGCAACTGAAACTATAGTCTGAACTTCTCACAGGGACTCTTTGTGCAGGACAGCATGAGTCGCCTGTTCTTTGTCAGATGGCTGCTGTCCTCTTTTTACAGATTACATAGTAGCATTACAGAACCTTCCAAGATACTGTATCATGTTAAAGATTGTTTGGATCAGCAGAATAACAAAGTTTGATGTTCTGGTTGTTTTTAAGAAATAGATAACAGACTTTGTTTGCATCATCAAAAAAATAGGCCACTTCTACAATCTTTGCTAAATTTAATATCAGATCATTTTCTGTTGTGTGCTTTTGAAACATTTTGGGGTGTGAATGATGGGTGGAGACACTTCCTGAAGAATATAAGGAAGCAGCTTGTTGTCTTTGCATCCATCAATCTCTGGAATCTCAATCCGTGCAAATCAACTTCCAACAAGAGACTCTACAGCTTCCTTCTGTAGATCTACGCCTAAAGCTCCAACATGTTTGTCTTTGTCTTGGTTGGTCTTGCACTGATCGCCGTGTCTCCTTCAGATGGAGTGGAACTACTGCGTGAAAACTGTCCAGAGTTCTCATTCTTCTTTCAAAATCGCTGCTACAGGTACTTCGCCACACAAAGGACCTGGACTGAAGCAGAACGCGACTGCGTGTCTGAAGGACTGAACCTGGTGTCCATCCACAGTCAAGAAGAGCAGAGATATGTCAGGTTTCTCATATCGAACTTTGATACCAACGAGAGAGCCACATGGATCGGTTACACTGATGCTCAGCAGGATGGACAGTGGCTGTGGTCTGATGGAACCATAGACAACTACCAGAACTGGAACAGAGGAGAGCCAAACAACTTCAACGGTCCGGAAGACTGTGCAGTGACCAACTGGGGGTTTTTCAGGAGATGGAATGACATAGCCTGCTCGGAGAAATTCCCTTTTCTTTGTGCATCTCGGAAACTTTGAATGTTTGATCGGATCCAATTCCATCCACTTTCAATGTGTGTTTCTCTGTAGTCTGTGGTGCTTTATTTACCCTGTGAGCAGAAGAAATCACAATGTTTCTTTACAAATTCTATTAAGTTAAACAATGCTCTCCTTTAAATCAAAACTATAACATCAGACAAATGATCAAATAAATGAATTCACACAAACTAAAGTGTTTTAGAAAAAACTGTGGGTTTTTATTTATATGATTTCAAAACATTTCATAGAATGCTCATCATAATGATCATATTTACACCATTTTCCTTTATTTTCAACAACCACTAAAGTTGTAAATGAAACAATGTGTAAAGTAACACATGAAAGCCAGTATTGCTTTCATGATTGGATGCCAGATTTTCAAGTTATGTTCTCACAATAAGAATCTCTTGTTGTGGTTCACAGTAGCTCTAAAAAATTTTCAATAGTAAAAGTAACTGCCAGCTGTAGAAGCTTTAAAAGAGATGTTGTAATTTTCAAAGGACATTAAAAGAAAACTGCTTTTGTTTTAAAACGTGTGGACAAAATCATAACAATAATGGTTCAACAAAGTAATTATTTATTAGGTTTAAAGTAATTTTTCTGTTGATCTGTTCCCAACAATCATCTCCCGCACTGCATTCAAACTTTAAACTATAACATTGAAGGCAGTTTGTTTATTTCTTATAAAGTTGGTCTTTTTCATAGACAATAATCAAAGCATAACATTTACGTGCAAATGTGTACAAACATGTTGTGCATAAATGAGTAATAAGCTTGATTCAGGCAAGAACAAAGAGGGGGGGGGGGTCAATGAAAACAAGCTTATAACAATTTTCATTTTTATAAATGTATTCAGATTTCAGCTTAAATACCAAAACCTGTTATTAAGGGAAACAAAGTCAATAACTGGGGGAAAAAATGGAGATGTCAATCTGTTCTAACTTAATACAAATAAAAATGAGTCAAAAGCAAAATGCACCATCAGAAATCCAAGATATAAAAAAGCACGAGAACTGCTTTTTATAGTAAAAAAAACACTTCCATAAAATGAAACGGTAAATGAAAGAAAAGATCTGCTAACTGAAGCATGACTAAAGTTCTAAACTTTTTTACTTTATCATTAGAAGTCCTGGTTGGAAACATCCTGCTTGTCAGAATTTAGAGTTCTGTCTCCCTCTCTGGTCACCAGCGGCAACCATCTCCAGAGTTTTTTTGTTACTGACTGACTGACTGACATCTTTAAATGCTTTTAAGAACAAGCTCAAAGCATTGGAGGTTGCAACAAAAACGTGCAACTGGTTTTCATGATGTGGGAATTTAATTATGTTTGTTTATGTGTATTTTGTATTAAAATGTGCTGCAAGAGGCATAGGAGCTGTGAATGTGGGTGTGTATGGATGTGTGATTGAGGCCCTGTGACAGACTGGCGACTTGTCCAGGATGCCCCCTACCTTCGCCCAATGACCCTGAAAGGAACAACAACAGATTAGAAGATGAATGCACGTGAGACATATCTACATTATTACAGCACTGTGTCCCAGCTGCAGACACAACACCCACAGGCCTCGATCCTGATTTCTGGGGACTTCAACCATGCATGCACCACCCTCTCCACCACCCTGTCCAACTTCACCCAGTATGTGAACTGCCATACAAGAGACAGGAAAACTCTGGACCTTTTCTATGCTAACGTCAAGAATGCATATACTTCTGCCCCCCTCCCTCCTTTGGGACGCTCTGATCACAACCTGGTCCATCTCTCCTCTGCTTACACTCCAGTGATGAAACAGCAGAAACCACAGGTCAAAACAGTGAAGATCTGGACTGAGGAGGTAACAGAGCGACTAAGGGACTGTTTTAGCACCACAGACTGGGACGTTCTCTGCAGTCCACACAGGGAGGACATTGACAGTCCCACTGACTGCATCACGGAGTATGCCCATTTTTGTGTGGAAAACACAGTGAAAACAAAATCAGTGCAGTGTTTTTCCAGCAATAAGCCCTGGGTCACTCCTGAGCTGAAGACCCTCCTAAATGAGAAGAAGAGGGCTTTTCTCTCTGGGGACAAGGAGGAGCTACAGAGTACAGAGGGACCTGAAATACAACATCAGGAAGTGCAAGGACTGCTACAGGAAGAAGCTGGAGCAGCGCCTGGAACAGCACAACATCCGTGATGTGTGGAGAGGTCTGAAACACATCTCGGGCCACGGTGAGGCTGGAAATGGTCGCCAGGTCACAGGTGACCAAGCCTGGGCAAATGAACTGAACCTGTTCTTCAACAGATTTGATTCTGCTCAGCCCCCAATCTCCATCCACACAGCCCCCTCTTCACACCTTTCCAGCTCAGACGTCTCCTCCCAGCTCCAGCTGTTACCACCTCAGCATCAAGCAGTCCAATCTCCCATTCTTCCAACAGAAGCAAAGGGACCCCCCCAACGACTCACAGCACCAGACCAGCCACCATCCACCCACCCTCCAACCCCCCTCTGCCTCACCCTGAATCAGGTTAGGATGGAATTAAGGAGGACAAAGGCCAGGAAGGCTACAGGTCCTGACAACATCACCTCCAGTCTCCTCAGGGATGCAGACCAGCTCTGTGTGGTGATGCTGTTTATATTTAATATGAGCCTAAGACTGGAGAAGGTACCAGTCCTCTGGAGGACTTCCTGTCTGGTTCCGGTTCCAAAGGTACCTCGTCCTACGGAACCAAACCACTTCAGACCTGTCGCCTTAACCTCCCACCTGATGAAGTCTATGGAGAGGATCATCCTCAGCCATCTCCGCACCCAGCTTAGCTCCGCACTGGACCCGCTGCAGTTTGCATATCGACCAGGCATCGGGGTGGATGACGCCATCATCTACCTGCAGCATCGGGCCCTGTCTCACCTGGAGGCCTCTGGGAGCACTGTGAGAGTCATGTTTTTTTATTTCTCCAGTGCTTTCAACAGCATCCAGCCATCACTGCTGAGGAGGAAACTGGAGGTTGCAGGTGTGGACCAACATCTGGCTGCTTGGACCATCAGCTACCTCACAGACAGGCCACAGTTTGTGAGGCTGCGTGACTGTGTGTCTGATGTGGTGGTCTGCAGCACGGGGGCACCTCAAGGGACTGTGCTCTTCCCATTCCTGTTCACCCTGTACACATCAGACTTCATCTACGACTCCCACCACTGTCATCTGCAGAAGTTCTCAGATGACAGAGCCATTGTGGGCTGTGTATCAGGGGGGGACGAGCAGGAGTACAGGGGGTCATCTCTGACTTTGTTGCCTGGTGTGAAGTTAACCACCTGCTGCTTAACACCAGCAAGACAAAGGAGCTGGTCCTGGACTTCAGGAGGTCCCCTACACCACACTCACCGGTGAACATCCAGGGTTCAGACAATGAGGTCGTGGACACTTTGAAATATCTGGGTGTTCACCTGAATAACAGACTAGACTGGTCCAACAACACGGATGCTCTGTACAGGAGGGGCCAGAGTCGCCTCCACCTGCTGAGGAGACTGAGGTATTTAGTGTGTGCAGACAGCTGCTGAGGACCTTTTATGACACTGTGGTGGCCTCAGTGGTCCTTTATGGAGTTGTGTGCTGGGCGGGGGGCAGTACAGGCAGATACTTGAAGAGGCTTAACAAGCTGGTTAGGAGGGCCGGCTCTGTCCTGGGCTGCACACTTGAGTCCACCGAGGAGGTGGCGGACAGGAGGATGTTAGCTAAGCTAACATCCATCATAGATAACCCCTCCCACCCCCTGCATCAAACTCTAGAGGCGCTGACCAGCTCCTTCAGCACCAGACTGTTGCACCCACAGTGCAAGAAGGAGCTACCGCAGGTCATTCCTCCCCACAGCCATCAGACTGTACAACATGGTGTTACAGTGACACTCCACGGTCCCAGGGTGTTTTTCTTTCTTCTACTCCTTTACTCATTGATTCATTTAGTTTTGTTGCTGTTTTTACAACTGTACAATTTACAATAAAAAAAAAAAAAACATTTGACAACGGCAGGTTGCATAAGGAATCGAGCATTTGCAGTTGACCACATATTTTTGTATATATTTTATTTTTATTGGTATGATTGTTGTTATTGTTATTATTGTTATTATTATTATTAGTAGTAGTAGTATTTAATATTTATTTATTTAATATGAATCTCATTTTCGATAATTATTTCATTGATAATTGTAACTATAATTTTTAACAATTTAATATTCTTAATATTTAATATGAATGTCATTTTTTATGTCCTTTTTTTATGTTATATTGTATAGATTGTTTCTGAATGTCGTTTTTGCTGTCACAGATATATGAAATTTCCCCATTGTGGGATTAATAAAGTCATTATCTATCATCTATTAACAATATAAGTGAACATAAGTGTAAAACATTATTGCCCTTGTTAAAAAGATAAACAGCCCAATATCAAAGCGGTGTAAAACCAAAAAGTGGGTCATTGGTCCATGAGTCATGTTCTGTTTTCAGCTTAAGTTGTAAAAACTGATAAAACAAGAACTATAGTTCTAAAAGCTTTTAGAACGCTACAGACCTGCATGTTACATAAAGTTACATTTATCTGTAAAAATCAAAAGAACAAAGTCTTAGAGTTTGATTTGATCTATTGGTTTATTTTAACCATTATTTGTAGACAATCCAGCAACAACAAAATCACACAGATGTATCAAACTCATTTAAGAAATAAAGAAATACATTAATTCAAAATTTAAATTAAATCAACTTTTTCAAATTTGGTTGATTTGAAATATTTCATGATAAAAAAATATTAATACTGCAAACTGTAAATGTGAATGAAGGAACCTTTGCAAACAGTTTTAAACCAAAACCCAGCCTGACGTTTTAGTAGAACGATGCATTGTGATAAAAGATGATTTTATTTTGGTTTGAACTTTTATTGTTTCTTTAAATATTTCCTCACTGAAAAATATCCTTACTGCCTTTCACAAACAAAACATTTTATACAACAGTGTTTTGTATTCATCCATTTAATTATATTTGTTTATTTTATATCATGACTTGTATCCTTTTTTTATCAGTCAATATTGCATCATATAGAAAATCTGTTGTTTTGTTTATTCTTTTTAATTTAATGTATTCATTCATTTAATCCTTGTGCTATGACCCCACCCTTACATTGATGTGTTCTCCCTACCAGTCGAAGACCACGAGTGGACACCAGAGTTTCCAGCCAATCCAAGCAGTACTATATCAGAAAAGCGTCTTAGCTCGCCACGAAGCTTCGCTGAACCTCCAGCCACGTCACCAGCCAACGCCGAACCTCCAACCTCGCCGCCTTCCTGCTACGCCTCAAACCAAATCACATTGGGGAAAATAAAACTCCTTACTTGCCACTTCACTCACCTGTTGTCTTCCTTCCGGGTTCCAGCGTCTGGGCCTGTCTAGCCTAGCAAGTCACTACAGATAATAAACAATAGCAAACAATGAGGATGTGCAAGGTGCAGTTTGTTGTTCCAGACTCCAGTCAGCTGTTAAGGACTCTGATGGCAGAGGGAAAGAAAGAGTTCCTGAGTCTGGTGGTCCTGCACTTCACACTCCTGTTCCTCCGTCCCGAGGGGAGGAGAGTGGTCCATGGTCCATGGTAGAGTTGCCGTACCACACTGTGATGCAGCTGGTTAGGATGGACTCAACCATGCAGCTGTAGAAGTTGCTGAGGATTTTTGGGGACATGCTGAACTTCCTCAGCCTCCTCAGGAAGTACAGCCGCTGATGAGCTTTCTTCACCAGCTGTGAGGTGTTGACTGTCCAGGTAAGGTCCTTTTTAGTTTAGTACTTACTGTAAACAATCTATAAAAGATATAAAAAAAGCACAACTACTGCTTTTAATAGCAAAAAAAAAAACAACCACTTTCATAAAATGAAATTGTATTTGAAAGAAAAGAACTGCTAACTGGAGCATGACTACAGTTGTAAATTTAATGAACTTAATCATTTGAAGTCCTGATTGGAAACATCCTGCTTGTCAGAATTTAGAGTTCTGTCTCCCTCTCTGGTCACCAGCGGCAACAATCTCCAGAGTTCTAACCATACTTCCTGGATGCTGCCCACCTGACTCTCATTTATTCAATCAACCTCTGCTTACTTTAGCTCTGCACAGAGCTCAGATCAATGTAAAGTTTGCCTTGGTTACTTCATAATACTTCATAATACCTCATAATACTTAATTACTGACTAGCTGACTGACTGGGGACTGACATCTTTAAATGTTTTCAAGAACAAGCTCAAAGCATTGGAGGTTGCAACAACTGCTTTTCATGATGTGTGAATTTAATTATGTTTGTTTATATGCATTTTGTATTAAAATGTGCTGCATGGGGCATAGGAGCTAAATGGTGGCACAGTGGTTAGCGCTCTTGCCTCACAGCAAGAAGGCCTCTGGTTCAAGTCCCAGCAGAGGGACTTAAAACAGAACAGGATTTGGGAACCTTTCTGTGTTGTTTCTTTAAATGTTTACTCACCGAGAAATGTCCACTATCATCTCCTTTGTCTTGTCTGTGTTGAGGGTGAGGTTGTTATGTGCAATATTATTTACAGAACTGTGTTAATATTTAATAAAGGAAATTCAAAAGTGAAATAGTGGACAATGTTTTAAGTTCTTTATTTAACCCCTGTGCTATCCTGTGGGGTCAAGATGACCATTGACGTGTTCTCCCTACCATGACAAAGGTGGATAAAGGTGGAGAGGATTTCATGTAATCCATGGACACCAGTGAAGATCACAAATCATTAAAGAAAAAAGGTTCAGTGCACTGTCTAGTGGGGTCTAGATGACCTCACTCCCAATTTCAAAGTGCTTAGGATAGTAATAGGGTTATAAATCATATTAACTACAACTGCAAACTTGTTGGACATAGAAAGTCCCACTCTGATCATCTTTTGATCTATTTTAAAAGTGTCTCCAGTGGTTTTTTAACTAAGGGAACCAATGACATCCACCTGAACACTGATGATGGCAAAGTCTCTGTCTTAATCCTGCTAGACCTGAGCTCTGCCTTTGATACTGTTGATCATGGGATCCTTTTGCACAGACTCCAAGACTGGGTTGGCATCTCTGGATCTGCCCTAAGTTGGTTCAAGTCTTATCTAGAAGACAGGAAATACTTTGTTGAAATTGGGAGTTGCGTCTCAGACTACATGGCCTTGACTTGTGGTGTGCCCCAGGGACCGATTCTTGGTCCCCTTCTGTTCAACCTCTACATGCTGCCACTAGGGCAGTTAATTCGCAATAATAACATATCTTATCACAACTATGCAGATGATACTCAGATCTATGTGTCACTGACAACAGGTAAATATGGGCCGGTGGATTCACTCAACCACTGCCTCCAACAGATCAGTGCGTGGGTGCAGAACAACTTTCTCCAGCTAAACTCAGACGAGACCAAAGATGTTTTTGGCCCAGAGAAACAAAGAGAAAGTGTCAGCAGCTACCTTCATTCTCTGTCTCTTAAACCCTCAAATCAAGTCAGAAATCTAGGGGTAATCATGGACTCTGACCTGTACTTTAACAGCCATATCAAATCAGTAACATCAGCGGCATTTTACCATCTGAAAAACATTGCCAAAATCAAAAACATAATGTCAAAGCCAGACCTGGAGATACTTATTCATGCATTTGTCTCCAGTAGGTTAGACTACTGTAACGGCCTGCTCACCGGCCTCTCCAAACGAGCTGTAAAACAGCTTCAGTGCATCCAGAATGCTGCTGCTCGAGTCCTGACCAAAACCAGGAAGTATGATTACATTAGTCCTGTGCTCAGGTCTCTGTACTGGCTCCCTGTACCTCAAAGAATAGACTTCAAAGCAGCTCTGCTTGTGTACAAGTCTCTCCATGGCCACGCACCAAAGTACATTTCTGACATGTTAGTGCCATACGAACCATCTCGTACTCTGAGGACCTCCGGGTCCGGCCTCCTGTTGATTCCCAGAGTCAGAACTAAACAAGGGGAATCGGCGTTTCAATATTCTGCAGCTAAAATCTGGAACAGCCTCCCTGAAGTCGTAAGACAGGCCTCTTCTGTGTTCATGTTCAAATCTAGACTTAAAACATTTCTGTTTAGCCGTGTATATGACTGAAAGGTCCTATCTGCACTTTTCTTTCCTTCCTTTCTTTTTAAATCAATTTTCTATTTTTTTTTCTTTTCTTTTAAAATAAATTTTACGTTGATTAATAAAGTTACTTAAGTTACTTAAGATAATAAAGTTACTTAATCAATTATTGAAGATAGTTAAAGTAATTGATCTTTAACCATATCACATCACATGGTTTCTCAAAATGTGATTGATATTCATGATTTTTTTTAATTAAAAATAGTTTGCACATAATTTATGTTTTTGATACTTGATCTGCATATGTTATATTTTATTTAATTGCCCTCAGCCTATTTAAGTGGCTGGTTTTCAGTTTTTCCTTTTCAGGTCATCTGCTCTGTTATGTCACCTTTTTGCTGCTCCATAGGTTTTGTCTCTTTCAATTCGCGTATTTACCTTTGTGCTATCTTAGATGACCCTAGAGGTAAGATCGTGCCTAAAAAAATCCAGCTTGACCCGACCCAGGCCCGCGGGCATCAAAGCCCAACCCAGCCCGAGCCCGACCAATTAACTTGATTTGCAGGCCCAAGCTCGAAGCAAACCCGAAATTTCAATTTATCCCATAGTATTTTTGGCAGCAAAAAGCCCAAGATTTCTTAAGTTTAAAACAATCTACATATTTTTATGATTATGATAAATGCATTTGCACAGCAAAATAACGCAGATAAAAAATAAGAGGCCTGACAAAGAGAGTGAAAGAGAGATCTTGATGTGTCCTCGCTTCATTATGCGGAGAAATACTGCAGCCCACTAGGCTTTATTGCGGAGGGAAGATTACATTCACGACATGTGCGCAAAGTGTGCCCTGGCTCTGCGTCTCTGCTTCCTGTTTAGTAGTAGTTACATAGCAATTACCTTACAGCGCCTTCTCTGTTTTAACCAAATTATTTATTTATAACAAGAATTCCCTAGTTTAGTATCAAAACATCGTTTTAGTATACATTTTTATAAACATATATTTATTTAAAAAGTCAGCGAGAGAATAGCCAGGCCCGACCCGAACGTAATGATTGTCATTTTAGTCCCCAACCCAACCCGAATTTCAGGCCGGGTCGGGTTCTGACTCGGGCTCTGGCTTAAGATCTTACCTCTACCCCACCCTTACATTGACGTGATCTCCCTACCATGACAAAGGTGGATAAAGGTGGAGAGGATTTCATGTAATCCATGGACACCAGTGAAGATCACAAATCATTGAAGAAAAAAAGGTTCAGAGCACTGTCTAGTGGGTCTAGATGACCCAACTCTCCAAGTGCCTAGGATAGAACAAGGGTTAAATGTTTTATTTTCTCTCAGCAAGCCTGGTCTTCTGTATTTCATATCCTCCACCACCAGCTTCTGACATATATGCTATGATGATTTCTGAAATATTTTTATGTCTATTTGTATTCACGATTAATATAGATGGCAAAACTTGTCTGCATTTAACAATTACACAAAATACTCATTGTCAGTTTCATGACTGTTTCATGTCATAAAAATGTTCACATTAGTTGCCAGAATAACAACAATGCCTGTTTATTAATTTACAGTAAGATGAGATAATACCTGCTTATCAAAGCTGATTTATCCTCAGATACTGTGCTGTTATTCATTTAATAAACCTTTTTGGTGGGGGTACAGGGGTGGAGTCTATTGGAACTGTATTTAAGCAAAGACTTTCTGAAAGATTCAAAGAAGCCACCAGCTGTGCTAGAAAACTCCAGAAGGACAAATCCAATCTTCAACATAACTGGACAAGCTTCACCATGTTGGTCCTCATCTTGGTTGGTCTTGCTCTGACGGCTGTGGATCCTTCAGATGAACAAGAGTTGAAGCTGCTTCGTGGCAATTGTCCCATGTTCTGGTACAGTTATGGGGGCCGCTGCTACAAATATGTTGCTACACCAATGACCTGGGGAAGTGCAGAACTCCACTGCGTGTCAGAAAACGCCAACCTGGTGTCAATCCAAAGTGTTGAAGAGGAAGCCTTCGTCAAGAAGCTGATTCAAAACTTCGACCCTGCTGAGACATTCACCTGGATTGGACTAACTGATGCTCAGGAGGAAGGAGGCTGGCTGTGGTCTGATGGGACCAAAGTTGACTTTCAGGCTTGGGATCCACCACAGCCAGACAACTGGGACGGCGATGAAAACTGTGGAACCACCAATTTTGGCATAAATAAGAAATGGAATGACTTTCCCTGTAAACATACGTACTCTTTTGTTTGTAAGTCTCGTCAAAATTGTTCCTAATACAAAGAGGGTCTCTTCTGGTTCTTGTTAAAAACTAAAATGATCAATTATTCTGCCTTCAGTCTGTGTGGAAAAAGACAAATTGTGTCAAATAATGTTCAAGTTTGTGTTCATGAATCATCTGTTCTAATGTCCAAGAAACAACCTCTGAATGGTCATAGATTTTCTCTTTACTGAACTAAATGTTTTGTAACTGTAAATGTTTGCATAAACAGACATTTTTAAGGGATCAAAAATTTTTCTTAGCTCAATAAATTTAAAAAATGAAACACAATACGTTTGTCCTGTTTTGTTCTTGGAAAACAACACCTAATATCCAATCTGTCAACATCTTTGGTGATATTTGTCCTCACATCAATTCTGATGTTATAAAGCATTCACTTACAACATTTAAAAGAAGGAACTCTGTATAACCTCAAGTACTGGTCAAAGATGAGATGAGAAAGAGCTAAATCCCTTTTCTTCCTTCTGATTTTAAAAGATGGACTTCTTGGCTAAAGAATTGTGTTGATTTTTTAAAATACTTTTTAAAACTCAATATTCACAAGTAAATATTTGATTGCCAGTGCCCTTTGTCCTTATATTCAAATAAATCCAGAGGTCGGCTCAAATCATAGTACAGCTACAACCTTTGTTATTGAATACTTTTTGTTAGGGCTGGGCGAAATGGCCTAAAAATGAAATCTCCAATTTTTTTTTTTTTAATTCGATTTCTGATTTTTTCCGACGACAGCCCCCTCACCACCACCACCACACACACACACACACACTTAAGGAAAGCAATAAGTACAAACGGCAGACAACTTAAAGCAAATTTTGCTTTTATTTAATCAAACACAAGACAAATGGAACCCCCATTTCTGGGATGAATAATAAATAAAAGAACACACTCCTGGAATCAAAGTTAAGTATAAAATTTTTCTTCTTCTCACTCTCTTTTGGACTTGTGTTGTTAGTGTAATTTTGTCTTTTATAATTTTGTCTTATCTTGTTTTATTTAATTTTCGTGTTTCATATCATTTTTGTCTCGTTTTTGCCTTATTTTGTTATTCTACACTTGTTTTCACTTGTCCAAGATTAAAAGGTTACTTACTTAAAGTCCCAGCTGAGTTTTATGTCACACTTTGTAGTCTAGATTAAAAGGAGACAAACATTCACCTTGAGAGTAGCAGCATTTTCTAGAGCAGGGGTCTCAAACTCAATTTATCTGGGGGCCACTGAAGGCGGGGTCTAGCTGAGGGAGGGCCGCAACTTCAACGCACACACAAACGCAACTTGTGTGTGTCTGAGAACCAATAAATTTGTATGGAACATGTACTATACTATTAACTATACTCTATTATTAACTGTTTTCAGTAAAACATTTACTTATAAAACTCTTATTCAAATAAAATACGTGAATAAAAAAATCAATAAGTAAATAAATCAGTAATACATTTCTGTTTAATCAGTCTTCTATATCTACTGTTTTCTTATTTAAACGTCCTTATTAACACAGTTCAGTTAACACTGTTGAATTCTAACTAATAAACACTAAAGAAGACTCCAGTTCTACAGTTCTGTAACCTCCATCAATGGTTCTTCTGAACACGGCTTATCTTGTCTACTTCTTACTGCTGGACACTTGGCAGCACTTCCTCCCAAACAGCTGAGACCCTTAGTGTGATTAAAGATGATTGTCAATAAGTCTGGACTGTACTTGGAATTATTGAAATTTAAGGTGGAGAAGTCAGAGAGTATGTGCTCCCAATTTTGAGTCTGTGTTGAATTTTTTTTTGAGGTTTACTCTTTAAACCACAAATCAGTAAAGGAGAAACAAAATTCAGTAACCATTTTTGGATTTTCTTTCTCATGACTTTTTGCACATTTAAACCCCGGTCACAAGTTTTTGTAGAGCAGCCGGTCAGCCACTTCTATATGTTTTATACTGGATTCAAACTATGGTTCCCAAAAGAACGGGCGCTGTTCACTGGAGATCAGAACAATTGTTACCGATACCTGAGATCAAAGAAAGGCTCAAAAACGGATGGAAATGCATGTTGGCAACACCAAATGTGTGCAGCCAAGATGCACAATCAGCGTGTTTGAGATCACGCAGGTAGACAACGCTCCGTAGATCACCTAGTGTGTGACATATGTTTTAGCGCCAACATCACCTGTCAGTCATCACAAAATATCACCAGAAAGGGGTGGGAGCAAGGCCCCAACCTGAGAGAATGCAGCTAGAAACTTAGTACTGCACTGACTGCAAGCCGCCATAGACTACAAACCAATGCATTATGGGACATGTGTCCTGACGGTCTTGTACTTGAGTGAACAATTACAATAATTTAAAATACCTATTGATAAAAGGATACATACATTACAAAACATTAAAATAAATATAAAATATATAATGTCACAGATCATACTAAGGGGGAGAGGCATAAATTGAATGCAGAAAAACTAAATTGAATGTTAAGGACAACCAACTTCAACTTCCTGTTCTCCTTCAGTCTCGCTGCAACTTCGCCTTCATCTCACCCCCCCCCCCCCCCCCCCCCCCCCCCCCGCCTTGTCTCGCTAATGATCCAGGCGAGGAGCTGGTTCATCTCTAACACGTCTATCGTTGCATTTTCCCCACGTATTATATGTGCATCTAAGACCAAATCTTGTTGTCGCTCGCACGTGCTTAATGTTAAAGCCCCGTTAGCTGTCACGCATGTAGGTGTGGGACATTCATTCTCCTCGGCTGACTATCTCCTGCAGGAGCGGTGGGCTGCAGTGACAGCCGTGCATGAGAACCGTTTGGTTGGGGTTGATACGCCACCGCCAGTGGCGCCAACTGTAACCATAAAATTAACCTTAAGGGGTAGTTTCTGTGGTAAATTCATGGTAAATAGTATGAAACATATGAGTGCACTTACCTTGTTCTTACATGTGGTAAGTACCACAAAAGACACCTTTGCACAACATGTAAATACCCAGTTATTATATTAATAATACCCAGTATGTACTACATAGTATATAATATAAATACCACATAAATATACAGCAAGTACCATGTAAGTACCGAGAAGACACAAAAAGTACCATATAAGTACCGAGTAAATTCCATTAAAAGTACAATGTAAATACCCTGCAAGTACCCAGTAGTTACACTTTAAGTACCATGTAAATACCACTTATGTACACTGTAAGTACTGTACTGTAAAAGAAAGCGTTACCACAATTATTAATGAACTCTCCTCCATATCAGACTACTCAATTAATTGGAATAAATCTGTTTTATTATCACTGAACAGTAATGCGGAGCAAAGATTCTCGATACCAGTTAAATCAGGCAACATCAAATATCTAGGTACTTATTTTCCCCCAAAATTATCAGAACTGGTGCAGCTAAACCACACTCCACTACTTAAAAGCATACAGGACGATGTAATGTTCTTGTTCAGCGTGTCAAAACTGCTGACTAAACATCCAGCTAAACCGCGTTGAATGAAGAGAAAGTCATCATAAGATTCACCATTCACTTCCACAATTCTGCAACAAACATTACAAAATAACATTCAGCACGTAACTTCACAGCATGTTTCTATGTGCAGTTATCAATAAAGTCGGACAAAATAACTCAGCAAAACACAGTTAAACAGCTAAACAACTAAACACATTTGATCAAAAACCCACACTTCAATATATGTTTGTACTGTGATTACAAAGATGGAAAATTCTTGAATGATTCTTTGCACTCCGTGCATTTTTTTCCGTCCTTTTTATTGTTATAAAAATGAGCATATTCACCAGCTCAAACTTAGACATATGAGAGTTCAATATATATATATATATGCGTCACAAGGAAAATGGAAACAACATCAGAAACTCGTGCGTTTACTTTGTCTGTTGTTTTTCTCCAAGCAGAAACTCTTTTTTTTGATGATGCAGCCGTGTTACTTTTTTGATGGACGTATAATCTTCATACGCCGTCATTAAAATCTCAGACTCCGTCTCACTTCCGTCTCAAGTGTCGTGCTTTCTTTTTTTCCCCCATGCGTTTCCATGGTGACTCCAGAAATCGGCGATCTATTGAGAATGTCTTTATGTACATGACGTGCACGTGCGTTAACCCAGGGTTACCAAGTCGAGCGTAATTACGCCAACTCATATCCGATCTTCTGGAACCAACATACCCAGAGTAAGCAAGTTCAGGCGGATTTCAGCCAGAGTTCAGGGTTAAAGTCAGGGTAGTTTAAACATGCTTCCTGGAATACCCCCCAGGAAAAGAATCAACGAGTTATATCCCTAGAGGAGACATCACGTGATTTCTCATGGGAGGTGAGCACCGCCATCTTGGTGAGGTCAAGTCACTGCTGCAGTGCATGCATTTGAACACATTTTTTGGGGAAAAAAAAGTTAATTGTGCGGGTTTCAACTGCCAAAATCTGAGAAATGAGTCAGTTTTTAGGGTTTGCTAATTTTAATTGGTACTCAAATACAAATATTGTGTATTTTTTGTAGACATTCAGGTGGGACTTTGTTGCTCTCGCTGAATTTCGGTCTGTAAGAAACCGGACCAAATGGTCTTATTGTGATAAAGGTCTGGGTTGCAGTAATTTCAGTTTTCCGAGGTGCTGATGTTTGCAAAAAAAAGAGCAAAAATATTGGATTTTTAATCTTTGTTTGATTCTAATCTGAGTAATTTGCAGTTAAGTTTGTGTTGCATTCATACCAGTAAAGTCCTTCATCAAAGTAGCAGTGCTGCTTGCTGTTTGTGTTTCATGTATGCGTTCTTGAGTCCTCCAGAAAAAAGTTCAGTTTGATTTATTTTTTTCTGTTGGTCTCCTAGGTAACGAGGTGATTGGGGTGGACAGTGCAGAAGTGCGAGCGAGCGTGCACTGTCTGCACATCATCGACAATCAGCAGACGCTCTTCAAACTGTCGCACAAGCTGGAGCCGCGCGCCTAAACGTGCTCACGCACGGGTGCGCCAGGTGTGACGCCAGGTGTGACGCCAGGTGTGACGCCAGGTGTGACGTTTGTCAGCAAACAATCAAAACCCTGGCAAGATCAGCAGGGAAAGTAGAGGGCGCTCTGACGAAGGCCACGAAGAGTCTCACAGTGAGAATGTGCTTGTAAAGGATCGTTCGTATCTTTCTACAGACCTGTGGAGGAAGATGAAGATTTGCCAAACTGAATCGGACCCCTAAGGAGGCTTTGTTATTTTCTTTTTTGGTCCAGTACCTGTCAAACCAAGTGTAGACTTTTCTTGTTCTTGTAAAAAAATTGATTTATTTATTGACTTGTTGATCGCTATGTTTCTTTATTTTTGCCAACAAAGACTTGATCCTCTGCATTTAAAAAAAAAAAAGAGCTAGAAAGTGTAACAGTGTTGCCACGGATTAAAACGTAATTCAGCCAACCGCAATCAAGAAATTATACAATTATAAGTAATACATGGAAAATACTGGAGATATTATATATCTGGTATTATTGATTTTATCTCAGGAGCCTGCAGGCCGGTGGAAAATTTGAATGCTGGCTGCATTTGGCCCACTGGCCAGACTTGCCTTCCTTAATTGATGAAGACCAGGGAGACGGTGAAAGAGTTTCTGAAGCCCAGGCCTTAGTCTTAGCATGGAACACCCCACAGCCTGTTGATCAGGGAGCATGATCTGAATTGTGCAACAATTTAGGTTTTATTTTATTGATATAAGTCAATAACAGTAAGAGCAAACATCTCAACTCCCACTTTCAAATGCACTGAGTCTGTTTCACCCTCAGCTGGACTTGAGCAGTTTGAGTCTGTAATTCTGTCCTCTTTAGAAGAAGTTGTCAGCCACATGAAGTCCTCAGACTCATTTAATTCCAAAAAAGTGTTTCTATTGCAGTTTTGGGAAATATGTCCAGTACAATACGCAGCTAAAGCTGTTTTATTCATATTATTACAGTTACTTAGACTCACTTGTCCTATTTACAGTAAATATATAAGCATTTTAGTTTATTTCCGCTGGAAAATACGGGGTGTGTAAAATGTCACAAAATTATTTTGTGGGGAAAAACTAGTAATTCTTTTACCCCTGTCAGGACACAGGCTCCATATGAATGCACATCTGCTACAGATAAGACAATCATCTTCCCTGTCCAATTATAAAACTCAACTTAAGACTCATTTTTATTGCCAAACTTGTAGTTAAACATGATATTTTCCTCTGTTATTTTATATTAAAGTTTTACTGTGTTTTAATGTTTTCACCCTCAATGTTTTCCTTAATTATGTTTATACCTTTATGCTTTTGTTTATTTTGCTCTTATGTCACTCTTTAAAAAAAAAAAATGTATAGTTTTTAATGCAGAGCGCTTTGTTCAACTTTAATTGTTTTAAAGTTATAGATAAAGTTGAGAATGATAATGATGATGACCATCATCTATGACTGGCCAGAAATCTTCCAAACGTAGTGGAACCAGCGAGTGCAACTGAAACTATAGTCTGAACTTCTCACAGGGACTCTTTGTGCAGGACAGCATGAGTCGCCTGTTCTTTGTCAGATGGCTGCTGTCCTCTTTTTACAGATTACATAGTAGCATTACAGAACCTTCCAAGATACTGTATCATGTTAAAGATTGTTTGGGTCAGCAGAATAACAAAGTTTGATGTTCTGGTTGTTTTTAAGAAATAGATAACAGACTTTGCATCATCAAAAAAAATAGGCCACTTCTACAATCTTTGCTAAATTTATAATCAGATCATTTTCTGTTGTGTGCTTTTGAAACATTTTGGGGTGTGAATGATGGGTGGAGACACTTCCTGAAGAATATAAGGAAGCAGCTTGTTGTCTTTGCATCCATCAATCTCTGGAATCTCAATCCGTGCAAATCAACTTCCAACAAGAGACTCTACAGCTTCCTTCTGTAGATCTACGCCTAAAGCTCCAACATGTTTGTCTTTGTCTTGGTTGGTCTTGCACTGATCGCCGTGTCTCCTTCAGATGGAGTGGAACTACTGCGTGAAAACTGTCCAGAGTTCTCATTCTTCTTTCAAAATCGCTGCTACAGGTACTTCGCCACACAAAGGACCTGGACTGAAGCAGAACGCGACTGCGTGTCTGAAGGACTGAACCTGGTGTCCATCCACAGTCAAGAAGAGCAGAGATATGTCAGGTTTCTCATATCGAACTTTGATACCAACGAGAGAGCCACATGGATCGGTTACACTGATGCTCAGCAGGATGGACAGTGGCTGTGGTCTGATGGAACCATAGACAACTACCAGAACTGGAACAGAGGAGAGCCAAACAACTTCAACGGTCCGGAAGACTGCGCAGTGACCAACTGGGGGTTTTTCAGGAGATGGAATGACATAAACTGCTCGGAAAAATTCCCTTTTCTTTGTGCATCTCGGAAACTTTGAATGTTTGATCGGATCCAATTCCATCCACTTTCAACCTGAGTTTCTCTGTAGTCTGTGGTGCTTTATTTAGCCTGTGAGCAGAAGAAATCACAATGTTTCTTTACAAACTACATTAAGTTGAACAGTGCCCTCCTTTAAATCAAAACTATAACATCAGACAAATGATCAAATAAATGAATTTAAACAAACTAAAGTGTTTCACAAAAACTGTGGGTTTTTATTTACATCATTTCAAAACGTTTGATAGAATGCTCATCCTAACAATCATATTTACACCATTTTCCTTTATTTTCAACAACCACTAAAGTTGTAAATGAAACAATGTGTAAAGTAACACATGAAAGCCAGTATTGCTTTCATGACTGGATGCCAGATTTTCAAGTTATGTTCTCACAATAAGAATCTCTTGTTGTGGTTCACAGTAACTCTAAAAAAATTTCAATAGTAAAAGTAACTGCCAGCTGTAGAAGCTTTAAAAGAGATGTTGTCATTTTCAAAGGACATTAAAAGAAAACTGCTTTTGTTTTAAAACGTGTGGACAAAATCATAACAATAATGGTTCAACAAAGTAATTATTTATTAGGTTTAAAGTAATTTTTCTGTTTATCTGTTCCCAACAATCATCTCCTGCACTGCATTCAAACTTTAAACTATAACACTGAAGGCAGTTTGTTTATTTCTTATAAAGTTGGTCTTTTTCATAGACAATAATCAAAGCATAACATTTACGTGCAAATTGTGTACAAAAATGTTGTGCATAAATGAGTAATAAGCTTGATTCAGGAAAGAACAAAGAGGGGGGGGGGGGGGGGGGTCAATGAAAACAAGCTTATAACAATTTTCATTTTTATAAATGTATGCAGATTTCAGCTTAAATACCAAAACCTGTGATTAAGGGAAACAAAGTCAATAACTGGGGGAAAAAATGGAGATGTCAATCTGTTCTAACTTAATACAAATAAAAATGAGTCAAAAGCAAAATGCACCATCAGAAATCCAAGATATAAAAAGCACGAGAACTGCTTTTTATAGTAAAAAAAACACTTCCATAAAATGAAACGGTAAATGAAAGAAAAGATCTGCTAACTGAAGCATGACTAAAGTTCTAAACTTTTTTACTTTATCATTAGAAGTCCTGGTTGGAAACATCCTGCTTGTCAGAATTTAGAGTTCTGTCTCCCTCTCTGGTCACCAGCGGCAACCATCTCCAGAGTTTCTTTGTTACTGACTGACTGACTGACATCTTTAAATGCTTTTAAGAACAAGCTCAAAACATTGGAGGTTGCAACAAAAACGTGCAACTGGTTTTCATGATGTGGGAATTTAATTATGTTTGTTTATGTGTATTTTGTATTAAAATGTGCTGCAAGAGGCATAGGAGCTGTGAATGTGGGTGTGTATGGATGTGTGATTGAGGCCCTGTGACAGACTGGCGACTTGTCCAGGATGCCCCCTACCTTCGCCCAGTGACCCTGAAAGGAACAACAACAGATTAGAAGATGAATGCACGTGAGACATATCTACATTATTACAGCACTGTGTCCCAGCTGCAGACACAACACCCACAGGCCTTGATCCTGATTTCTGGGGACTTCAGCCATGCATGCACCCCCTTCTCCGCCACCCTGTCCAACTTCACCCAGTATGTGAACTGCCATACAAGAGACAGGAAAACTCTGGACCTTTTCTATGCTAACGTCAAGAATGCATATACTTCTGCCCCCCTCCCTCCTTTGGGACGCTCTGATCACAACCTGGTCCATCTCTCCTCTGCTTACACTCCAGTGGTGAAACAGCAGAAACCACAGGTCAAAACAGTGAAGATCTGGACTGAGCAGGTAACAAAGCGACTAAAGGACTGTTTTAACACCACAGACTGGGACGTTCTCTGCAGTCCACATGGGGAGGACATTGACAGTCCCACTGACTGCATCACGGAGTATGCCCATTTTTGTGTGGAAAACACAGTGAAAACAAAATCAGTGCAGTGTTTTTCCAGCAATAAGCCCTGGGTCACTCCTGAGCTGAAGACCCTCCTAAATGAGAAGAAGAGGGCTTTTCTCTCTGGGGACAAGGAGGAGCTACCAGAGTACAGAGGGACCTGAAATACAACATCAGGAAGTGCAAGGACTGCTACAGGAAGAAGCTGGAGCAGCGCCTGGAACAGCACAACATCCGTGATGTGTGGAGAGGTCTAAAACACATCTCGGGCCACGGTGAGGCTGGAAATGGTCGCCAGGTCACAGGTGACCAAGCCTGGGCAAATGAACTGAACCTGTTCTTCAACAGATTTGATTCTGCTCAGCCCCCAGTCTCCATCCACACAGCCCCCTCTTCACACCTTTCCAGCTCAGGCGTCTCCTCCCAGCTCCAGCTGTTACCACCTCAGCATCAAGCAGTCCAATCTCCCCTTCTTCCAACAGAAGCAAAGGGACCCCCCCAACGACTCACAGCACCAGACCAGCCACCCCCCACCCACCCTCCAACCCCTCTCTGCCTCACCCTGAATCAGGTTAGGATGGAGTTAAGGAGGACAAAGGCCAGGAAGGCTACAGGTCCTGACAACATCACCTCCAGTCTCCTCAGGGATGCAGACCAGCTCTGTGTGGTGATGCTGTTCATATTTAATATGAGCCTAAGACTGGAGAAGGTACCAGTCCTCTGGAGGACTTCCTGCCTGGTTCCGGTTCCAAAGGTACCTCGTCCTACGGAACCAAACCACTTCAGACCTGTCGCCTTAACCTCCCACCTGATGAAGTCTATGGAGAGGATCATCCTCAGCCATCTCCGCACCCAGCTTAGCTCCGCACTGGACCCGCTGCAGTTTGCATATCGACCAGGCATCGGGGTGGATGACGCCATCATCTACCTGCAGCATCGGGCCCTGTCTCACCTGGAGGCCTCTGGGAGCACTGTGAGAGTCATGTTTTTTTATTTCTCCAGTGCTTTCAACAGCATCCAGCCATCACTGCTGAGGAGGAAACTGGAGGTTGCAGGTGTGGACCAACATCTGGCTGCTTGGACCATCAAGCTACCTCACAGACAGGCCACAGTTTGTGAGGCTGCGTGACTGTGTGTCTGATGTGGTGGTCTGCAGCACGGGGGCACCTCAAGGGACTGTGCTCTTCCCATTCCTGTTCACCCTGTACACATCAGACTTCATCTACGACTCCCACCACTGTCATCTGCAGAAGTTCTCAGATGACAGAGCCATTGTGGGCTGTGTATCAGGGGGGGACGAGCAGGAGTACAGGGGGTCATCTCTGACTTTGTTGCCTGGTGTGAAGTTAACCACCTGCTGCTTAACACCAGCAAGACAAAGGAGCTGGTCCTGGACTTCAGGAGGTCCCCTACACCACACTCACCGGTGAACATCCAGGGTTCAGACAATGAGGTCGTGGACACTTTGAAATATCTGGGTGTTCACCTGAATAACAGACTAGACTGGTCCAACAACACGGATGCTCTGTACAGGAGGGGCCAGAGTCGCCTCCACCTGCTGAGGAGACTGAGGTATTTAGTGTGTGCAGACAGCTGCTGAGGACCTTTTATGACACTGTGGTGGCCTCAGTGGTCCTTTATGGAGTTGTGTGCTGGGCGGGGGGCAGTACAGGCAGATACTTGAAGAGGCTTAACAAGCTGGTTAGGAGGGCCGGCTCTGTCCTGGGCTGCACACTTGAGTCCACCGAGGAGGTGGCGGACAGGAGGATGTTAGCTAAGCTAACATCCATCATAGATAACCCCTCCCACCCCCTGCATCAAACTCTAGAGGCGCTGACCAGCTCCTTCAGCACCAGACTGTTGCACCCACAGTGCAAGAAGGAGCTACCGCAGGTCATTCCTCCCCACAGCCATCAGACTGTACAACATGGTGTTACAGTGACACTCCACGGTCCCAGGGTGTTTTTCTTTCTTCTACTCCTTTACTCATTGATTCATTTAGTTTTGTTGCTGTTTTTACAACTGTACAATTTACAATAAAAAAAAAAAAAACATTTGACAACGGCAGGTTGCATAAGGAATCGAGCATTTGCAGTTGACCACATATTTTTGTATATATTTTATTTTTATTGGTATGATTGTTGTTATTGTTATTATTGTTATTATTATTATTAGTAGTAGTAGTATTTAATATTTATTTATTTAATATGAATCTCATTTTCGATAATTATTTCATTGATAATTGTAACTATAATTTTTAACAATTTAATATTCTTAATATTTAATATGAATGTCATTTTTTATGTCCTTTTTTTATGTTATATTGTATAGATTGTTTCTGAATGTCGTTTTTGCTGTCACAGATATATGAAATTTCCCCATTGTGGGATTAATAAAGTCATTATCTATCATCTATTAACAATATAAGTGAACATAAGTGTAAAACATTATTGCCCTTGTTAAAAAGATAAACAGCCCAATATCAAAGCGGTGTAAAACCAAAAAGTGGGTCATTGGTCCATGAGTCATGTTCTGTTTTCAGCTTAAGTTGTAAAAACTGATAAAACAAGAACTATAGTTCTAAAAGCTTTTAGAACGCTACAGACCTGCATGTTACATAAAGTTACATTTATCTGTAAAAATCAAAAGAACAAAGTCTTAGAGTTTGATTTGATCTATTGGTTTATTTTAACCATTATTTGTAGACAATCCAGCAACAACAAAATCACACAGATGTATCAAACTCATTTAAGAAATAAAGAAATACATTAATTCAAAATTTAAATTAAATCAACTTTTTCAAATTTGGTTGATTTGAAATATTTCATGATAAAAAAATATTAATACTGCAAACTGTAAATGTGAATGAAGGAACCTTTGCAAACAGTTTTAAACCAAAACCCAGCCTGACGTTTTAGTAGAACGATGCATTGTGATAAAAGATGATTTTATTTTGGTTTGAACTTTTATTGTTTCTTTAAATATTTCCTCACTGAAAAATATCCTTACTGCCTTTCACAAACAAAACATTTTATACAACAGTGTTTTGTATTCATCCATTTAATTATATTTGTTTATTTTATATCATGACTTGTATCCTTTTTTTATCAGTCAATATTGCATCATATAGAAAATCTGTTGTTTTGTTTATTCTTTTTAATTTAATGTATTCATTCATTTAATCCTTGTGCTATGACCCCACCCTTACATTGATGTGTTCTCCCTACCAGTCGAAGACCACGAGTGGACACCAGAGTTTCCAGCCAATCCAAGCAGTACTATATCAGAAAAGCGTCTTAGCTCGCCACGAAGCTTCGCTGAACCTCCAGCCACGTCACCAGCCAACGCCGAACCTCCAACCTCGCCGCCTTCCTGCTACGCCTCAAACCAAATCACATTGGGGAAAATAAAACTCCTTACTTGCCACTTCACTCACCTGTTGTCTTCCTTCCGGGTTCCAGCGTCTGGGCCTGTCTAGCCTAGCAAGTCACTACAGATAATAAACAATAGCAAACAATGAGGATGTGCAAGGTGCAGTTTGTTGTTCCAGACTCCAGTCAGCTGTTAAGGACTCTGATGGCAGAGGGAAAGAAAGAGTTCCTGAGTCTGGTGGTCCTGCACTTCACACTCCTGTTCCTCCGTCCCGAGGGGAGGAGAGTGGTCCATGGTCCATGGTAGAGTTGCCGTACCACACTGTGATGCAGCTGGTTAGGATGGACTCAACCATGCAGCTGTAGAAGTTGCTGAGGATTTTTGGGGACATGCTGAACTTCCTCAGCCTCCTCAGGAAGTACAGCCGCTGATGAGCTTTCTTCACCAGCTGTGAGGTGTTGACTGTCCAGGTAAGGTCCTTTTTAGTTTAGTACTTACTGTAAACAATCTATAAAAGATATAAAAAAAGCACAACTACTGCTTTTAATAGCAAAAAAAAAAACAACCACTTTCATAAAATGAAATTGTATTTGAAAGAAAAGAACTGCTAACTGGAGCATGACTACAGTTGTAAATTTAATGAACTTAATCATTTGAAGTCCTGATTGGAAACATCCTGCTTGTCAGAATTTAGAGTTCTGTCTCCCTCTCTGGTCACCAGCGGCAACAATCTCCAGAGTTCTAACCATACTTCCTGGATGCTGCCCACCTGACTCTCATTTATTCAATCAACCTCTGCTTACTTTAGCTCTGCACAGAGCTCAGATCAATGTAAAGTTTGCCTTGGTTACTTCATAATACTTCATAATACCTCATAATACTTAATTACTGACTAGCTGACTGACTGGGGACTGACATCTTTAAATGTTTTCAAGAACAAGCTCAAAGCATTGGAGGTTGCAACAACTGCTTTTCATGATGTGTGAATTTAATTATGTTTGTTTATATGCATTTTGTATTAAAATGTGCTGCATGGGGCATAGGAGCTAAATGGTGGCACAGTGGTTAGCGCTCTTGCCTCACAGCAAGAAGGCCTCTGGTTCAAGTCCCAGCAGAGGGACTTAAAACAGAACAGGATTTGGGAACCTTTCTGTGTTTTTTCTTTAAATGTTTACTCACCGAGAAATGTCCACTATCATCTCCTTTGTCTTGTCTGTGTTGAGGGTGAGGTTGTTATGTGCAATATTATTTACAGAACTGTGTTAATATTTAATAAAGGAAATTCAAAAGTGAAATAGTGGACAATGTTTTAAGTTCTTTATTTAACCCCTGTGCTATCCTGTGGGGTCAAGATGACCATTGACGTGTTCTCCCTACCATGACAAAGGTGGATAAAGGTGGAGAGGATTTCATGTAATCCATGGACACCAGTGAAGATCACAAATCATTAAAGAAAAAAGGTTCAGTGCACTGTCTAGTGGGGTCTAGATGACCTCACTCCCAATTTCAAAGTGCTTAGGATAGAAATAGGGTTATAAATCATATTAACTACAACTGCAAACTTGTTGGACATAGAAAGTCCCACTCTGATCATCTTTTGATCTATTTTAAAAGTGTCTCCAGTGGTTTTTTAACTAAGGGAACCAATGACATCCACCTGAACACTGATGATGGCAAAGTCTCTGTCTTAATCCTGCTAGACCTGAGCTCTGCCTTTGATACTGTTGATCATGGGATCCTTTTGCACAGACTCCAAGACTGGGTTGGCATCTCTGGATCTGCCCTAAGTTGGTTCAAGTCTTATCTAGAAGACAGGAAATACTTTGTTGAAATTGGGAGTTGCGTCTCAGACTACATGGCCTTGACTTGTGGTGTGCCCCAGGGACCGATTCTTGGTCCCCTTCTGTTCAACCTCTACATGCTGCCACTAGGGCAGTTAATTCGCAATAATAACATATCTTATCACAACTATGCAGATGATACTCAGATCTATGTGTCACTGACAACAGGTAAATATGGGCCGGTGGATTCACTCAACCACTGCCTCCAACAGATCAGTGCGTGGGTGCAGAACAACTTTCTCCAGCTAAACTCAGACGAGACCAAAGATGTTTTTGGCCCAGAGAAACAAAGAGAAAGTGTCAGCAGCTACCTTCATTCTCTGTCTCTTAAACCCTCAAATCAAGTCAGAAATCTAGGGGTAATCATGGACTCTGACCTGTACTTTAACAGCCATATCAAATCAGTAACATCAGCGGCATTTTACCATCTGAAAAACATTGCCAAAATCAAAAACATAATGTCAAAGCCAGACCTGGAGATACTTATTCATGCATTTGTCTCCAGTAGGTTAGACTACTGTAACGGCCTGCTCACCGGCCTCTCCAAACGAGCTGTAAAACAGCTTCAGTGCATCCAGAATGCTGCTGCTCGAGTCCTGACCAAAACCAGGAAGTATGATCACATTAGTCCTGTGCTCAGGTCTCTGCTCTGGCTCCCTGTACCTCAAAGAATAGACTTCAAAGCAGCTCTGCTTGTGTACAAGTCTCTCCATGGCCACGCACCAAAGTACATTTCTGACATGTTAGTACCATATGAACCATCTCGTACTCTGAGGACCTCAGGGTCCGGCCTCCTGTTGATTCCCAGAGTCAGAACTAAACAAGGGGAATCAGCGTTTCAATATTCTGCAGCTAAAATCTGGAACAGCCTCCCTGACGCCGTAAGACAGGCCTCTTCTGTGTTCATGTTCAAATCTAGACTTAAAACATTTCTGTTTAGCCGTGTATATGACTGAAAGGTCCTATCTGCACTTTTCTTCCTTCCTTTCTTTTTAAATCAATTTTCTATTTTTTTTTCTTTTCTTTTAAAGTAAATTTTACGTTGATTAATAAAGTTACTTAAGTTATTTAAGATAATAAAGTTACTTAATCAATTATTGAAGATAGTTAAAGTAATTGATCTTTAATCATATCACATCACATGGTTTCTCAAAATGTGATTGATATTCATGATTTTTTTAAATTAAAAATAGTTTGCACATAATTTATGTTTTTGATACTTGATCTGCATATGTTATATTTTATTTAATTGCCCTCAGCCTATTTAAGTGGCTGGTTTTCAGTTTTTCCTTTTCAGGTCATCTGCTCTGTTATGTCACCTTTTTGCTGCTCCATAGGTTTTGTCTCTTTCAATTCGCGTATTTACTTTTGTGCTATCTTAGATGACCCTAGAGGTAAGATTGTGCCTAAAAAATCCAGCCTGACCCGACCCAGGCCCGCGGGCATCAAAGCCCAACCCAGCCCGAGCCCGAGCCCGACCAATTAACTTGATTTGCAGGCCCAAGCTCGAAGCAAACCCGAAATTTCAATTTATCCCATAGTATTTTTGGCAGCAAAAAGCCCAAGATTTCTTAAGTTTAAAACAATCTACATATTTTTATGATTATGATAAATGCATTTGCACAGCAAAATAACGCTGATAAAAAATAAGAGGCCTGACAAAGAGAGTGAAAGAGAGATCTTGATGTGTCCTCGCTTCATTATGCGGAGAAATACTGCAGCCCACTAGGCTTTATTGCGGAGGGAAGATTACATTCACGACATGTGCGCAAAGCGTGCCCTGGCTCTGCGTCTGTGCTTACAGCGCCTTCTCTGTTTTAACCAAATTATTTATTTATAACAAAAATTCCCTAGTTTAGTATCAAAACATCGTTTTAGTATACATTTTTATAAACATATATTTATTTAAAAAGTCAGCGAGAGAATAGCCAGGCCCGACCCGAACGTAATGATTGTCATTTTAGTCCCCAACCCAACCCGAATTTCAGGCCGGGTCGGGTTCTGACTCGGGCTTAAGATCTTACCTCTACCCCACCCTTACATTGATGTGTTCTCCCTACCATGACAAAGGTGGATAAAGGTGGAGAGGATTTCATGTAATCCATGGACACCAGTGAAGATCACAAATCATTGAAGAAAAAAAGGTTCAGAGCACTGTCTAGTGGGTCTAGATGACCCAACTCTCCAAGTGCCTAGGATAGAACAAGGGTTAAATGTTTTATTTTCTCTCAGCAAGCCTGGTCTTCTGTATTTCATATCCTCCACCACCAGCTTCTGACACATATGCTATGATGATTTCTGAAATATTTTTATGTCTATTTGTATTCACGATTAATATAGATGGCAAAACTTGTCTGCATTTAACAATTACACAAAATACTCATTGTCAGTTTCATGGCTGTTTCATGTCATAAAAATGTTCACATTAGTTGCCAGAATAACAACAATGCCTGTTTATTAATTTACAGTAAGATGAGATAATACCTGCTTATCAAAGCTGATTTATCCTCAGATACTGTGCTGTTATTCATTTAATAAACTTTTTTGGTGGGGGTACAGGGGTGGAGTCTATTGGAACTGTATTTAATCAAAGACTTTCTGAAAGATTCCAAGAAGCCACCAGCTGTGCTAGAAAACTCCAGAAGGACAAATCCAGTCTTCAGCATAACTGGACAAGCTTCACCATGTTGGTCCTCATCTTGCTTGGTCTTGCTCTGACGGCTGTGGATCCTTCAGATGAACAAGAGTTGAAGCTGCTTCGGGGCAATTGTCCCATGTTCTGGTACAGTTATGGGGGCCGCTGCTACAAATATGTTGCTACACCAATGACCTGGGGAAGTGCAGAACTCCACTGCTTGTCAGAAAACGCCAACCTGGTGTCAATCCAAAGTGTTGAAGAGGAAGCCTTCGTCAAGAAGCTGATTCAAAACTTCGACCCTGCTGAGACATTCACCTGGATTGGACTAACTGATGCTCAGGAGGAAGGAGGCTGGCTGTGGTCTGATGGGACCAAAGTTGACTTTCAGGCTTGGGATCCACCACAGCCAGACAACTGGGACGGCGATGAAAACTGTGGAACCACCAATTTTGGCATAAATAAGAAATGGAATGACTTTCCCTGTAAACATACGTACTCTTTTGTTTGTAAGTCTCGTCAAAATTGTTCCTAATACAAAGAGGGTCTCTTCTGGTTCTTGTTAAAAACTAAAATGATCAATTATTCTGCCTTCAGTCTGTGTGGAAAAAGACAAATTGTGTCAAATAATGTTCAAGTTTGTGTTCATGAATCATCTGTTCTAATGTCCAAGAAACAACCTCTGAATGGTCATAGATTTTCTCTTTACTGAACTAAATGTTTTGTAACTGTAAATGTTTGCATAAACAGACATTTTTAAGGGATCAAAAATTTTTCTTAGCTCAATAAATTTAAAAAATGAAACACAATACGTTTGTCCTGTTTTGTTCTTGGAAAACAACACCTAATATCCAATCTGTCAACATCTTTGGTGATATTTGTCCTCACATCAATTCTGATGTTATAAAGCATTCACTTACAACATTTAAAATAAGGAACTCTGTATAACCTCAAGTACTGGTCAAAGATGAGATGAGAAAGAGCTAAATCCCTTTTCTTCCTTCTGATTTTAAAAGATGGACTTCTTGGCTAAAGAATTGTGTTGATTTTTTTAAAATACTTTTTAAAACTCAATATTCACAAGTAAATATTTGATTGCCAGTGCCCTTTGTCCTTATATTCAAATAAATCCAGAGGTCGGCTCAAATCATAGTACAGCTACAACCTTTGTTATTGAATACTTTTTGTTAGGGCTGGGCGAAATGGCCTAAAAATGAAATCTCCAATTTTTTTTTTTTTTAATTCGATTTCTGATTTTTTCCGACGACAGCCCCCTCACCACCACCACCACACACACACACACACACTTAAGGAAAGCAATAAGTACAAACGGCAGACAACTTAAAGCAAATTTTGCTTTTATTTAATCAAACACAAGACAAATGGAACCCCCATTTCTGGGATGAATAATAAATAAAAGAACACACTCCTGGAATCAAAGTTAAGTATAAAATTTTTCTTCTTCTCACTCTCTTTTGGACTTGTGTTGTTAGTGTAATTTTGTCTTTTATAATTTTGTCTTATCTTGTTTTATTTAATTTTCGTGTTTCATATCATTTTTGTCTCGTTTTTGCCTTATTTTGTTATTCTACACTTGTTTTCACTTGTCCAAGATTAAAAGGTTACTTACTTAAAGTCCCAGCTGAGTTTTATGTCACACTTTGTAGTCTAGATTAAAAGGAGACAAACATTCACCTTGAGAGTAGCAGCATTTTCTAGAGCAGGGGTCTCAAACTCAATTTATCTGGGGGCCACTGAAGGCGGGGTCTAGCTGAGGGAGGGCCGCAACTTCAACGCACACACAAACGCAACTTGTGAGTGTCTGAGAACCAATAAATTTGTATGGAACATGTACTATACTATTAACTATACTCTATTATTAACTGTTTTCAGTAAAACATTTACTTATAAAACTCTTATTCAAATAAAATACGTGAATAAAAAAATCAATAAGTAAATAAATCAGTAATACATTTCTGTTTAATCAGTCTTCTATATCTACTGTTTTCTTATTTAAACGTCCTTATTAACACAGTTCAGTTAACACTGTTGAATTCTAACTAATAAACACTAAAGAAGACTCCAGTTCTACAGTTCTGTAACCTCCATCAATGGTTCTTCTGAACACGGCTTATCTTGTCTACTTCTTACTGCTGGACACTTGGCAGCACTTCCTCCCAAACAGCTGAGACCCTTAGTGTGATTAAAGATGATTGTCAATAAGTCTGGACTGTACTTGGAATTATTGAAATTTAAGGTGGAGAAGTCAGAGAGTATGTGCTCCCAATTTTGAGTCTGTGTTGAATTTTTTTTTGAGGTTTACTCTTTAAACCACAAATCAGTAAAGGAGAAACAAAATTCAGTAACCATTTTTGGATTTTCTTTCTCATGACTTTTTGCACATTTAAACCCCGGTCACAAGTTTTTGTAGAGCAGCCGGTCAGCCACTTCTATATGTTTTATACTGGATTCAAACTATGGTTCCCAAAAGAACGGCGCTGTTCACTGGAAATCAGAACAATTGTTACCGATACCTGAGATCAAAGAAAGGCTCAAAAACGGATGGAAATGCATGTTGGCAACACCAAATGTGTGCAGCCAAGATGCACAATCAGCGTGTTTGAGATCACGCAGGTAGACAACGCTCCGTAGATCACCTGGTGTGTGACATATGTTTTAGCGCCAACATCACCTGTCAGTCATCACAAAATATCACCAGAAAGGGGCGGGAGCAAGGCCCCAACCTGAGAGAATGCAGCTAGAAACTTAGTACTGCACTGACTGCAAGCCGCCATAGACTACAAACCAATGCATTATGAGACATGTGTCCTGACGGTCTTGTACTTGAGTGAACAATTACAATAATTTAAAATACCTATTGATAAAAGGATACATACATTACAAAACATTAAAATAAATATAAAATATATAATTTCACAGATCATACTAAGGGGGAGAGGCATATTAAAACTAAATTGAATGTTAAGGACAACTTCAACTTCCTGTTCTCCCTCAGTCTCGCTGCAACTTCGCCTTCATCTCCCCCCCCCCCCCGCCTTGTCTCGCTAATGATCCAGGCGAGGAGCTGGTTCATCTCTAACACGTCTATCGTTGCATTTTCCCCATGTATTATATGTGCATCTAAGACCAAATCTTGTTGTCGCTCGCACGTGCTTAATGTTAAAGCCCTGTTAGCTGTCACGCATGTAGGTGTGGGACATTCATTCTCCTCGGCTGACTATCTCCTGCAGGAGCGGTGGGCTGCAGTGACAGCCGCGCACGAGAACCGTTTGGTTGGGGTTGATACGCCACCGCCAGTGGCGCCAACTGTAACCATAAAATTAACCTTAAGGGGTAGTTTCTGTGGTAAATTCATGGTAAATAGTATGAAACATATGAGTGCATACCTAAAGATCAAGGAACTTTATTTGTACTTACCTTGTTCTTACATGTGGTAAGTACCACAAAAGACACCTTTGCACAACATGTAAATACCCAGTTATTATATTAATAATACCCAGTATGTACTACATAGTATATAATATAAATACCACATAAATATACAGCAAGTACCATGTAAGTACCGAGAAGACACAAAAAGTACCATATAAGTACCGAGTAAATTCCATTAAAAGTACAATGTAAATACCCTGCAAGTACCCAGTAGTTACACTTTAAGTACCATGTAAATACCACTTATGTACACTGTAAGTACTGTACTGTAAAAGAAAGCGTTACCACAATTATTAATGAACTCTCCTCCATATCAGACTACTCAATTAATTGGAATAAATCTGTTTTATTATCACTGAACAGTAATGCGGAGCAAAGATTCTCGATACCAGTTAAATCAGGCAACATAAAATATCTAGGTACTTATTTTCCCCCAAAATTATCAGAACTGGTGCAGCTAAACCACACTCCATTACTTAAAAGCATACAGGACGATGTAATGTTCTTGTTCAGCGTGTCAAAACTGCTGACTAAACATCCAGCTAAACCGCGTTGAATGAAGAGAAAGTCATCGTAAGATTCACCATTCACTTCCACAATTCTGCAACAACGTTCGGTGAAAACTGCAACAAACATTACAAAATAACATTCAGCACGTAACTTCACAGCATGTTTCTATGTGCAGTTATCAATAAAGCTTTATATTTTAGTAAGTATCTCTTTAAAGACTAAAATATAACTTTAAATATAAAAACTTCTCCAAATTATCTTAAACTAACAACAAAACACATTATATAATTATTTAATATTCCTAAATTCAACTGGGTAAACTTACAGCATTGCCTCTATGATGATGACAGTGGCTGATAATGGATTAAGCAGTGCGCAGTGACCAACTGGGGGTTTTTCAGGAGATGGAATGACATAGCCTGCTCGGATAAATTCCCTTTTCTTTGTGCATCTCGGAAACTTTGAATGTTTGATAGGATCCAATCCCATCCACTTTCAATCTGTGTTTCTCTGTAGTCTGGGAGCTTTATTTAGCCTGTGAGCAGAAGAAATCCCAATGTTTCTTTACAAACTACATTAAGTTGAATAGCGCCCTCCTTTAAATCAAAACTATAACATCAGACAAATGATCAAATAAGTGAATTTAAAAAAACTAAAGTGTTTCACAAAAACTGTGGGTCTTTATTTACATGATTTCAAAACATTTTATAGAATGCTCATTATAACAATCATATTTACATCATTTCCTTTATTTTCTTTACAACAACCACCAATGTTGTAAAAGATAAAATGTGTAAAGTAACACATGAAATGTGTTACTTTATCTGGCATCCAATCTGGCATCCAATCATGAAAGCAATACTGGCTTTAATGGCCAGTATTGCTTTCATGATTGGATGCCAGATTTTCAAGTTATGTTCTCACAAAAAGAATCTATCTTGTTGTGGGTCACAGTACCTCTAAAAAAATATTCAATAGTAATCGTAACTGCCAGCTGTAGAAGCTTTAAAAAAAATGTCATTTTCAAACGACATTATAAGAAAACTGCTTTTGTTTTCAAACTTGTGGACAAAATCATAACAAAAATGGTTTAAGAAAGTAATTATTTATTAGGTTTAAAGTAATTGTTCGGTCTATCTGTTCCCAACAATCATGTCCTGGACTTTACTGAGAAGAGTCCTGCATTCAAACTTTAAACTATAACATTGATGACAGTTAGTTTATTTCTTATGCAGTTTGCCTTTTTCATAGACAACCAGCCAATCATTGGTTTTGTTGTTACACATCAGTTACAGGGACACAGTGATTGGTCAAAATGCATTTTGGGTATGCGTGATGCATGACAGGATATTGCTCACACTCATGTTTGTGATGCTAAGAGCGAACTCCAGTAGGCGAAGCAGCCAGCCTAATCTTGTGATATTTTTCTTATTTACATCGAGACAATAATAGATCGATTATTCTTGCTTTTATTTTTACCCCTATTGAATGCTCACAGGAACACAGAAGTAGCGGCAGAAAGCGGAAGGACGGAGAGCGTACCAGGATCATCTGAATGAACATGATTACCGATGCTTTTGTGCTTTTTAAAATAAAGAAATCTGATCTCTCAACATCCTCCGAGTCTTCAATGTAATGAGACACACACAGACAGAAATGTGAAGGTATCTGCTGTAAATCTATGACGTGAATAACAGGATAAATGATCAGCTAGTTAGTTAGCATGTAGTCTACAAACCTTCGAACAAAACAAAGAACAAGCAAAGACCTCCACGGCGGAGGTATGTCTAGTGAATTGTATGGCAAAGCAGCAAACCTAGATATCATAAATCTTATGATATTTTGCTTATATTCATTGAGAAAATAATAAATTGATCATTCTTGTTTTTCTTTTTCCTTTCTTGAACGAATGTTGGTCACAGAGACACGGAAGTTACCGCTAAAGGCGGCTTTTGCGGCCGGATGGAGAGCATATCCGTGTGAATGACTTATGAAGTGAATAATTATTGCGTTTGCACGAATTTATTATTTCGTTCGCACTAATTAATCCTTTCGAGGGAACAAAATAGTATTTCGAGGGAACGCAATAGTATCTTGTGGGAACTGAACATTATTTCGTGCAAACAAGATATTAATTTGTGGGAACGAGATATATTTTAATTTTTTAATGTAAGGAAACGAGTTTCGTAGAAACATCATGCTCATGTTCTGTAAAGAGTTCATCCAGGTAGAATAACTTTTCTTTTTCTGTCATAAAATAATCAACTGTTTATGACTATGTAACCCTTGTTCTATCCTACACACTTTAACATTCGGAGTTGGGTCATCTAGACCCACTAGACAGTGCGCTGAACCTTTTTTCTTCAATGATTTGTGATTTTCACTGGTATCCATGGATTACATGAAATCCTCTTCACCTTTATCCACCTTTGTCATGGTAGGGAGAACACGTCAATGTAAGGGTGGGGTCATAGGATAGCACAAGGGTTAATGTAATAAATTTAAAAATGTTCACCTGTGACCAGAAAGATGATAGAATAACTGCTTATCAAAGCTGGCTTGTGTTTTGATACTGTGCCGTTGTTTAATAAAATTTATTGGTGGGTGTACGGGGTGAAGTCCATTTGAACTGCATACAAGCAAACATGTCCTCATTTGACAGATTCTCAGAAACAACCAGATGTCCAAGAAACACTCAGGACAAATCTAATCTTCACTATAACTGGACAAGCTTCTGTCATGTTTCTCAATGCTAGGCGAACCCAGATGCTGAAACCAAACAGCTTCACCGTGTTGGTCCTCATCTTGGTTGGTCTTGCTCTGACAGCTGTGGATCCTTCAGATGAACAGCAGTTGAAGCTGCTTTGTAGCAATTGTCCCATGTTCTGGTATAGCTATGGGCACCGTTGCTACACCAATGACCTGGGGTATTGCAGAACTCCACTGCGTGTCACAAAACACCAACCTGGTGTCAGTCCACAGTCTTGAAGAGGATGCCTTTGTCACGATCCTGATTAGAAACTTCGATCCTGCTGAGGCTCCGACCTGGATTGGACTCAGTGATGCTGAGAAGGAAGGAGGGTAGCTGTGGTCTGATGGATCGAAAGTTAATTTTCAGGATTTGGTCCCAGAAGAGCCAAACAACCAAAATGGAAACAAAAATTGTGTAACAACCAACTGTGGCACAACTAAGGAATGGAATGGCATTCCCTGTATGCGTACATTCTCTGTGAAAGTGTTTCCAATGCAAACATTTTATAGAGAATTAGATTTTATAGAAGTTAGAAACTGATCAATCAGAGGCCTTATTTATAGTATGTGGTCTATTGTTGAACGTCCAAAACATTTGATTAACAGATTCTCCTAAGCCAGCTTTCAAGTGTGTGGACTTCCAACAAGCTCACTCCTGAATGGCAAAAGTAGTTGCCATAGAAATGATCATGCAGACTGACATGACCGATCGCTGCTTACTGACCTTGTCTGGTTCCAACAAGAAAGCATCTGTATCGTTTTAAAAAATTGAGACTGAAATGACTTCATTTTGTTGGAACTGGAAGTAAACCATTTTCTATGGGTGATGTCACATTTGCTCAGTACAGTTCTCATATATAGTCAATAGAAAAGGGATTTAGTCATTTTCAAAGACCAGGGGCCTCATTTATAAACGTTGCGTACGCACAGAAGAAGGCGTATGCCACTCTCTACGCAATAGTTGAGATTTATAAAAAGCAAACTTGACGGGAAAATGTGCGGTCCTTCACGCAAGCTCTGACCCAGGCGTACGCACAAAAACGGGTGAAATGAGAAACGGCGACACCGTCGGCAGATGGAAGAAACACGTGAAAGTGAAAATGACAATACTGCCTCTCATGAATAACATGAAGACTTCACAAAGCAAGTCTCACAATTAACAGCTACACGAACACCCGTTTGATCGATCAGCAGTGAAACAAAAAAAAAATCAAACGAAAATTTCAACAGAAATTCAAATGAACACATATTTGCAAAAAGAAAAGTGAAAGATGTTCTTCAATATTGGCATGTTGTGCAATTCATCCTCATAAATAATATAGTTAACAGAACGAAATAATGTACATAACTGGTATTCTCGTCAATATAGGTGCAATTAGACAGACAGACAGACAGACAGACAGACGTATTTATTGTCCACTGGGGAAAGTTGTTTTCATAGTAAAACATTTCTTCATAAGCTACAGAATTATGGTATTCATGCATATGCCTTTAGTTTGTTTTATTTTTGATTAAAAAAATGTATGGCGTTTGTCTCAACCATTCAGAAAGTAACAAGGAATTACATCTGCGCTGAACAATTTCCCATTTCCACGTTGATTATTACCGACATCTGTAGCTTGTCAGATGTAATTAAATGGATGGAAATAAAATGCCCCATCACAATGCGTAATGACGCACAATGGCTGATCTTGGATCTTAGAAGATGTGGCAAATGGAAGAATTCGGAGTGAACGCATCTTTAGACAGCAAGAAGATTTGATGGCAAACGAGGACGAGTGACTTATGAGCCGGTTCCGAAAAAAAACTTTGAAAAACGGATGCCAATCTTAAAAAAGCTTGGCCTCCAGGGTGGTCCTCTGCTGGGGACCCAGTGTAGGTTCCACAACCATTCGGCCTGCAACAACTGTTCGAGGTCGGTTGGACTAGTGCTGACGTCACATTATATGATTGGCTGTCAGTTGGTTCGATGACATGTCAGATAGTAATTGGTCTGGACAAATTACTATACTACCATAGAAGAAGATATTATGAAGTCCGTTGTAAACAAGCAAAGCTCTGACACAGAGCGAGATTATCTTCTAAATGTGCTTTTATTATTGTTATGATTTTTATTAACTGCTTTTGCAGCTGAAAGGACTGCGGTCAGAACTCTTCTCCGGACCGCACACCATAACAAAGCATCTTCCCTGCCTGTGAACACGAAGCTACAAGACTCCAGCTGCTCTGATCAGAGACATTGTTCATTTGTGTGGAGCAGCAGGTTCATTCTAACAGCCATAGATCTTTTTACAAACTGGGTTGTGGCAAAATCTCTAGTCGCGGTTTTAGGCACAGGCAATACAGGCAATTGTCCGGTGCGCAAATTTAACGTGGGGGCGGCGGTGACAGCAGCTCAGTGCTTTGAAAAGAATCTGCGCCCCTTATCGGTTCCTATTGTCTGTTAAATCACAGAGTTTACAGTACAACTTTTATCTCATAAATTTACGATTTAAAATTTCATAGATTTAGGAGAAAAAAGTCATAGATTAACGAGGAAAAAAACACCAACGTTTTCCATTTATCAGAGCCTAGCTTTAAGATGAAATATGTTGAGCCTTTTGTGAAGCTTTATTTCTGGTTCAGGTTTAAAAAAACAAAGAGATTCTGAACCTTTTGACGACTCAAAATCAGATTATTGTCAGCGTAGCGGCTTTTCGGGGTTCGGTGTCAGTAAAGCGGAGTTTCATATGTACAATAAGGAGCTCAGGGACACCTTTGGGTATAAAGGACCTCTGCAGCCTTTATTTTCCTTTTCATCCACATAACCTGAAGTTCATCTGTCACCTTACGTCATGAACCTGTCATCCGAACACCAATGCGCAAGTAAACAGTGTTGCATACGCCCTCTCCTCCAGATGAAACCTCCGTTTCAACATAAAACAATAAAGAGGAATGAAAATAATCTGTTATGTTAGCATTAGAATGTTGAAAATGCCAAAAAAGGGCTACTCCTCAGACGGAAGCATCACATAGACGTAGAGATCTGGTCTCCGGTGGAGGAAGAAAGGATTCAAGTGGACAGCAGTCTGCAGGGATACCCGATGGCTTCATCGGGCTGCAGAGATCCTTCAAACCACCCATCAATAAATAAAACATTAATAAATCATAAATCAAACTAACGAGCTTCTAAACATTTGCAACGTTATCAATAAATATTCAGCTCACCTGTTCAAGTTTAGTCGGTCTGCTCTGCTGCTGCGCGGTGTTCACCTGCTGCTCTGTGTGCATGCTCACTTTGACTTTAATCTCGTAATTTTCCTTTTTTTTTTTGGTGGCCCTAAAACTCCGTCGTAGTGCAGCCAGCGGGCGAAGGGATTTTTAATTGTCTTTTTCCTAGGTGGGGCCTGGCAAAAAATAATTGAGAAGCACTACCGTAGTGTGACGTTATCCTCAGTCGAAAGGACCCCGAATGGTTATGGTATCTACACCGGCACACAGTGGGGCCGGCGGAGGCTTTCTGATTGCACAAAGAATGTACGCTCAGTGTAGTTCAGGTTGATAACTGCAGGCTTCGAGAGCTGTCGTGTCTGCATGATTTCCAGATATCCAAGCCCTACTCATGAGTGGATCTGGTATGTCAATTGGAAAATGTCAGAGCAGGGTATGTTGGAAAACATGCAGGAATGTGGGCCCCGAGGCCTGGAGTAACCTATCTCTGGTGTAGTTAAACAGGCATGATTTACGATCATATGATGACGTATGTATCAGAAGATGTTCGATTGGCTGTTCTGCATGTCAGTCAAGTGACGTACTTCGTGGTGAGGATGATTATTCGCTGACAGATTGTTTTAAAATTATATTTTTATCCTTTTGCTTATTTATCTTTAAAGGCCCCTGATCTACCCACACTGATGTAATGAGCACCCCAGTTCTACAGGGTACTTACAAATGCCCCCAGGAGACAAGAAAAATAATTAGCTTCTACAATAGACATGTTTAGATTGTGATGAGAAACGTTCTTCCCAATAAGTTATAAAGCCTAAAGGGGTCTCAGCAGCCTGATACCATTTTCTAATGTACACCAAGAGTGACGCCATATTGGACAGTAAACAATGACACAAGGCTTAGCAGATACAGTGAAATGACCACAAAATGCTTAATTTATAATAAAAACTCTGATCATCACAAAATAAGTTTGCATGTTCTCCCCGTGCATGAGTGTGTTTTCTTCAGGGACTCCAGCTTCCTCCTACTGTCCAAAAATATGTTTCACAGGTTCATTGGTTACTCTAAATTGTCCATGTGTGCATGGGTGTGTGATTTTGGCCATGTGACAGACTGGCGACCTGTCCAAGATATCCCCTGCTTTTGCCCATAAGTAGCTGGGATAGGCTCCGGCAACCCCGTGACCCTGGAAGGGAGAAACGGATTAGAAGATAAATGAACTTGAGACACATCTATCTTCCATAACTTTAACAATATAAGTGAACATAAGTGTAAAACATTATTGCCCTCGTTAAAAAGATAAACAGCCCAACATCAAAGTGGTGTAAAACCAAAAAGTGGGTCATTGGTCCATGAGTCATTTTCTGTTTTCAGCTTAAGTTGTAAAAACTGATAAAACAAGAACTTTAGTTCTTTAAGCTCTTAGAACGTCGCAGACCTGCATGTTACCTAAAGCTATAGCTATCTGTAAAAATCAGAGAACAAGAACAAAGTCTTAGAAGAGTTTGATTTGATCTATTGGTTTATTTCAATAATTATTTGTAGACAAAACAACAAAATCATGCAATTGTATGAAACGTATTTAAGAAATAAAGAAATACATTCAAGAAAAAAATCAAAGTTAATTGAAAATTTTTATTCTAGAACTAAAATAAGATTTGTAATTATGTTTAATAGAATAGAATAGTTAAGATGTTAACATGTTAAGGCATTATACAGAATTAAAATCAATATGACTTTGGATGCCATAAAAACACGTGAATGCTCCTAAAATTTGAGTCTTTACAGGAACCTAATGAGGAAGCAAAAATGGTTTCGTACTTAAACGGTTATTGACTTTTAGACGTTTTTACAATCAGAGTATTTATCTAGTCTAACATCAACAGAAAATACTTTAAAACAAATAAGCATACACATTTTTCGGATAAAAATTCAAATTTCTGTATGTTTTTATAGCTTAAATTGGATGTTTTATTTAAGAAAAAAAAATTCTGTACATATTATGTTGCTGTTTTTTAATATATTATATGTAACAAAAATATGTGAGTACTCATGGGTTTTGCAAGAAAGACTTGATTTGTCTATTGAAAACTTAAAGCTGGGGATAGCTCAATTGCTTCAAATTTAAATAAAAACCACACATGAACATTGATGTACCTTATAGTCTGTTTTTTTCACAGCTTTTCTGTTTTTCTTAACTAAAACATTTATATATAACCAATAAAGATTTTAAAATCCAAATGTTTATTGAAAAATGTATACATTTACAATAAAAGCTCCCAAAGACATGTTTTTTTATGGTCATCAAGTATTCTTGAAAATATAGTTTAAAAAAAGACATGTTCTTGGTGTCCTGCAGATGTGATTTTTCTACGTGTGTTTTTCTGTTATTCCAATATGTTTAGAATTACAAAAAGAAGAAAAAGAGAAACAATACCACCAGCAACATAACAAGGAAACTGCTTATGTGAATGAAAACCTTTGTATACTGTTTTAAACTAAAACCAGGCCTGTCATTTTAGTAGTAGGATGCATTGTGATGTTTTTTTATTAGTCAATAATGGATCATATAGTACATCTTGTTTTTTTTATTTAGTAAGGGGGTATTTTTGGCCTTTCTATTAAACAGTAACGTATTTTCCCATTTAAATTATTTTCACCTGCCTCTTTTTCACACTGAATGCTTTATTACAACACCTATGAAAATAATTTAAAACGGACAACGGACTGCTTAAAAGTGCTCTGATTAGAGCAGACATTCTTTTTGTAAAGTAGTAATGTGCAATATTCTTTACAGAACTGTGTTAATATTTAATAAGGGGAAGTCAAAAGTGAACTAGTTGACAGTGTTTTGTTTAAAAATCGTATTTACTACAGCTGCAAAATTGTTGGACACAGAAAGTCTCACTCTGATCATCTTTTGATATATTTTAAAAGTGTCTCCAGTGGTTTTTTAATTATGATTATAATTATGTTTGATTCTCGCCTTGACTATATTTCAAACTGTCCTTGGGTAAGACACTGAACACCACATTGCCTCTGGTGGTTATAGGTGATGTCAGTGTTCGGTAGCGGAGTCCCCATCAAGTGTGTGAATGGGGCTGTGACTGTAAAACCGCTTTGGGCCTTTGAGGAAGTTAGAAAAGCGCTATAGAAGTGTAAGCGCCATTTATGTGACACGTTTAGTTTATTGCCAGCAGTGGCGGTTCTACCCTGAATTACTCCCCGGGCGAGACCTTCCCCTTCCCTTCATTGAAATTAAGAAATTGATACAAAGGATGTTTATCAGAATTCTGCACTACATTATAACAGTTATTTGAACATAAAAAATAAAAGACCATAAGCATGGCAAAAATACAGTTAGGTAGGAAAATATTTAATCACACACAATATTGAATAATTAATATACAATAAATATTATAAACCACAAATCTTTTCTCACACAAATAACATGCTAACATAAATATAACTGCAGCACCAATACACTAAGAACAGCAAACGCTAAAACCTAACCTTTCTAGCCTTCCTTGATGCAAACTCGTCAGTAACGTCATCATATGAACTCTGCTCCCACCTGAATGATTGATACTAACAACGGCAAAGTTAGTAAGTCGCCCCTCAGACATTGTTGACCTCAGGTATGACCTGATCAACTGGAGTTTTGAAAAGCTTCTCTCTGCTTGAGCAAAAGTGACTGGCAAGGTGAGCGCAATCCTGAGAGCAGTCCAAAAGTAAAGTAGATTCTGCCCCCCCCAGGCCATTGCCCGACTTGCCCGTGCCTAAAACTGCTACTGATTGCCAGCGATGTTATAATTTAACTTTAAAGAACAATTTATGCTTTTATCTTTAAGTCAGTAACTTCCGTTTTAATATAGGAAATGTTTTTGGGTTTGATACAATGAGCTGCTGGTGAATATTTCAATAAATGAATGGATGGCGGAGCCATACGGTTGTTTTACCTTTGTTGGTATGGATGGCATCGTTGGCACCTCTACAGAGCCATTCAAACGAGTAAGACAGTCTCTTATCGTTCATTGAGTTTGTTGGATTCAAGATTGAAATGAAAGAAACAAGAAAGTGCAATGAAGAAGAAAGTTTAACAAAGATAACTTTACAACTACATGCAATTTACCAGCCGAAAAACGAATAACAACCTTGGACTATGGACAGAATATAGACCTTCTAATTCCACAGCATTACCATATGGTTATAATAATAAAGTCTCTTAATCAATTATTGAAGATGGTTAAAGTGATTCATCTTAAATCATATCACGTCACATGGTTTCTCAAAATGTGATTGATGTTCATGATTTTTTAATGAAAAGTAATTTGCACATAATTTACGTTTTTGATACTTGAACTGCAAATGCTATGATGATTTCTGAAATACCCTGATGTCTATTTATATTCACGATTCATAAAGGTAGGAAAAGTTGTCTGCATTCTACAATCACAAAATACTCATCATCAGTTTCATGACTGTTTTATGTCATCAAAATGTTCACTTTAGTTGCCAGAACAACGCCTTTTTCTTAATTTACAGTAAGATGAGATAATATCTGCTTATCAAAGCTGATTCTTCCTCAGATACTGTGCTGTTACTCATTTAATAAACTTTTTGGTGGGTGTACAGGGGTGGAGTCTATTGGAACTGTATTTAAGCAACCATTTTCTGAAAGATTCCAAGAAGCCTCCAGCTGTGCTAGAAAACTCCAGAAGGACAAATCCATTCTTCAACATAACTGGACAAGCTTCACCATGTTGGTCCTCATCTTGGTTGGCCTTGCTCTGACAGCTGTGGATCCTTCAGATGAACAGGAGTTGAAGCTGCTTCGTGGCAATTGTCCCATGTTCTGGTACAGCTATGGGGGCCGCTGCTACAAATATGTTGCTACACCAATGACCTGGGGAGATGCAGAACTCCACTGTGTGTCACAAAACGCCAACCTGGTGTCAATCCACAGTCTTAAAGAGGACAACCTTGTCAAGATGCTGATTAGAAACTTCGACCCTGCTGAGGCTTCAACCTGGATTGGACTCAGTGATGCTGAGAAGGAAGGAGGGTGGCTGTGGTCTGATGGCACCAAAATTGACTTTCGGGCTTGGGCCGCAAAACAGCCAGACAACTGGAAAGGCTATGAACACTGTGCATCCACCAACAATTGGGGAAAAAAGGAATGGAACGACGTTAGATGTTCAATTGTCTATCCTTTTGTTTGTAAGTCTCGTCAAAATTGTTCCTAATACAAAGAGGGTCTCTTTTTGTTCTAGTTCAAAACTAAACTGATCATTTGTTTTGTCTTCAGTCTGTGTGGAAAAAGACAAATTGTGTAAAATAATGTCCAAGTTTTTGTTCATGAATCATCTGTTCTAATGTCCAAGAAACAACCTCTGAGTGGTCATAGATATTTTCTTTACTGAACTAAATGTTTTGTAACTGTAAATGTTTGCATAAACAGACATTTATAGGGGATCAAAAAATGTTTTCGGGACAATAAATTTCACAAATTACACAAATTACACAATACGTTTTGTTCTTGGAAAACAACACCTATTATGTAATCTTTCAAGATCTTTGGTGATATCTTGTGACATAAAGTGGCTGCTTGCTCGGAGCGCTAGCTAAGTTATAAGGCCAAAGCTAAAAGTTAACAAAAGCCACACAAAAAGATGTGTTTGGAAAGTTTCTTTGGGGAAAAAAAAGCCAGTGAGGAAACTGAAGAAGAGCCTTCAACTACAAAGAAACATAAAGCTTTTGTTTAAAGACAAAACCAGGAATCTTCCTCGACGTATGGATTTATGGAGACAGCCGTTTCCACGTACCTAATCGCTCTGCATAATATGCAGTTACTGACCCCCAAATAGGGCTGTGACTAACATTATTACCTACGTACAAATTGGGTGTTCATTGATCGCACGCTGACAGTTCAACCAGTTGAATCTTTTCACGCTATATCCAACGAAGCTGTACTGTGACCAATCGGGGACTCAGATTTGGTAATGATGTGTGGGTGCCGTCCTTTCATCTACTTTCCTTGGTGATGTCAGCAGTTGTCCTGGTAGTGTTCCTGTTTTGTGTGTCTGTGTGTGTGTGTGTGTGTGTGTGCGCAGCGTTAGAAATAAGGGGGAAAAAAATGGTTGTCCTCCGGACACCCTGGCAAGTAAACTTGGTTGTCAGCCACAATTTTTGGTTGTCCTACGATACCAATATTCAACAGTAACGAAACCTACTCAGATGTCAGTACTTACATCTTAATTTCTTCTTTACGTCTAATATCAACTGCCTCTTATGATGAACATTTAAAAAACTCTTTAAATTTAAAAAACAAACATTTTACTAAATATTGAAGCATCTGGTTACACAAAGTATTGCCAAAAACTTGAAACTAATATTGTAAGTGCCATATGTGAGGTCACAAGATTTATGTTAATTTCTATTAGTGGAGTTTAAACCTGAACTTAGTTTTAGTTATGAAAGTAGAAAATGTTTGATCTCAGTTATATTTTGCTGATATTTCTTTTCTCTGTCAAGATTATTTGAATTATATATTTGTTGGGGATATATTTGAAGATTTTCGTTATGTGCAGAGAAATAAGATCCTGTGCCTTTAAGAACGTAGCGACATGAGAGAGGGGAGGGGGGAGTTTCGGTGTCGGCAGTTGCAGGAGACAGAGTGAGGAGCGTGACGGTCTTTTTTTTGACCATGTACATGTTCAAGTTCAATTTCATATAAGTATAAGAAAGTAAGTGGATTTTATGTTTGTTGTTTTATTTTTATTTTTGTGGATGTTAATAAAGCAAGGAAAACGACTGCAAGTGGATGACATCCATTTTTCCCCCCCATTTCTTTCACGCACTTCCACCATTTTGCTTTTTCTTATTTTTTCTTGTGGAGATCATGCGTCAGCCACACGCTCTCACCCTGATAGGTTTATTGGAAACCTACATTTAAGTCAAAAAAAAGACCTGCTTCCATGCTTTTTCTAGTGGAAAAGGACATTTGAAACTGTGAACTTTTTCTGAAGATTATTAGCGGCAAAAGAACTGTTCAAGAAAAGTCTGTGTGGACAAGTGGCTTCTGTGGATCACATAAAGGAGAAGCAAAAAGGTAAAACTTTGAGCTTATTGGAAATATGGAAAAAGATTTTAATGAGCCACCTGGTGGAAAGAGAGAACCAAAGATGACCGAAAAGGCTGTTGAAGAAAAAATTTACCGGTTAACTCAATCTCGGAGAGCTAAACTGGGACATTTAACATGCCTAGTCAACGAGATTGAACAGTTAATGGAAGAAGATGCAAATATGAACATAGTGAAGCAGAAGTTGCGTCTAAACTTGCAGGACTCCCTAGGAGAATTTTGTAAGATGAATGATGCTTTAACACGTCTTTTGAGCAAAGAAGAGCTGGAAAAGGATCAAAGTTCATGGTTTGAGCCTAAACTACAGCCTGTTCGTGAGTTTATGCAGCGAGTGGAGGAATGGGTGCAGACAGCAGAGGATCGTGCAGAGCAGGCTAAAGAATGTGATGCAGACGTGCAGCCAACAGACAGCATATCACTGGCATCAGTCGCTGAAAGCTATAGGAGCAGGCAACGTGCATCAACTGTTGGGAGTAAAGTTTCCACTGCATCTTCTGCACGCCTCAAGGCTGAAGTGGAAAGAGCTGCATTACTAGCTAAAGCTGCAGCTCTTAAGCAAAAGCAAGACATTGAACGTCAAGAAGCTGAATTGAAAGCAAAAAGAGAAGCTTTAGATATAGAAACTGCCATTGCTGCCGCTGATGCTAAACTCAAGGTTTTGGAAAGTTATGAAAATGAACACTTGTCGCATGTCAGTGATCAAGGAGGAACTACTAACGAGTCTGAGTTTTTGCCATTACGTGAGAGGCAAAGCACAGTCAACGACACGAAAAAAGGACAATGTGAGATCAGACCACCACAACCAAGGTTTGCCACTTTGCAGAAGCCAAGTGAAGATCATGTCACAGACGATCATGCTGTCGAAACGCTCTGCAGCATTATGGCACGACAGAACAACATTACAGAGCTAATGGTCAAGCAGCAAAGAATGATTTCATTACCTCCGTTAGACATCCCAACTTTCAGCGGTGATCCACTAGACTACAACTCATTTTTGAGAGCATTTGAGCATGGTGTCGAATCCCGCACAGAAAGCTTCAAGGATCGTCTCTACTATTTGGAACAGTTCACTGAAGGACGGCCCAAGGAGTTGATTAAAAGCTGCCTTCATATGAAACCAGAAGCAGGGTACCAAAGGGCTAAACAGCTATTGAAGGAGCATTTTGGAAATGACTACAAAATTGCTGCAGCCTACATGAACAAAGTATTGGACTGGACACCCATCAAGCCAGAGGATGCAGAGGCTTTAAATGCATTTTCACTCTTCCTGACAGCCTGCTGTAACACCATGACTGAAGTGAGCTACATGGAAGAGTTGGACAATGTTGCAAACTTAAAAGCCATCGTAGCAAAGCTTCCATTCAAGCTGCGGGAAAAATGGAGAAGTGTTGTGTGGAGCATACAAGAAGAATGTGAAAGACGAGTGAAGTTTAAGGACTTGGCTGAGTTTATCAGTAAGCAGGCAAAAGTTGCTCTTCATCCAGTCTTTGGTGAAATAAGGGACAACAATGCAACTAAAACATCTTCATTTAAACAAAGTGATCAAAAAGGACCAAAAAAAGGCATAGCTAGAAAGTCATTCACCACAAGTGCTGTTCAGTTGGATAAACAAAGAAAAGATGCAGAATCTGTTAAACACTCAGCTGCAACCACCTCAGCAACCTCGACATGTCTCTTTTGCAAAGGTGAGCATGAAGTAGTGACCTGTGACATGCTTAAAGGCAAATCACACAAAGAAAAATTGAACTATTTGAAGAATGAAGGACTTTGTTTTAGCTGCCTCAAGCACGGTCACCTGAGTAAATTCTGCAAAAATAAAATGAGCTGTGAGGTATGTTCTTTTAAGCACCCCACACTCCTGCACATTAAGAAAAAGGACTCAGATACTGGTGCAGAAAGGAGAACAGATAACAATGATGGTCAGACAGTATTGAGTGCTTTTGTGCGTGCTCAGCCTGACGAGCCGGAGCTCACTGGGGCCGGAGAGGATGATTGTACGCTTGCAATAATTCCAGTTCGAGTCAAATCAAAGACAGGAAACACAATAGTGCAAACCTACGCCTTCTTAGATCCAGGAAGCTCGGCTACATTTTGCACGGAGTCGCTAATGAACAACTTAAAGGTTAACGGACGAAAGACAGAGATGCTACTGAGAACCATGAGTGAAGAAAAACCTGTGACTACTTACGTGGTGTCTGGTTTAGAGGTCAGCAGTTTGTCAGGTGACGAGTTTATTGATCTCCCAGATGCTTTCACTCATAAGACAATACCTGTGGGAAAGGAAAACATTCCACGACAGAAGGACCTTGAAAGGTGGCCCTACCTCAAAGACATAAAACTGCCTCATATTGAAGCTAACATTGGATTGCTTATTGGAGCAAATGCACCAAAGGCCATGGAGCCATGGGAGGTTGTGAGCAGCGTTGGTAATGGACCATACGCAGTGAGAACCAAACTTGGTTGGACAATAAATGGGCCTTTGAGAGAAAGCTGCAGCTACTATGACAATAGAAAACCTATGAAAGCTGTAGCAAACAGGATTTCAGCAGCAAATTTGGAACATTGGTGGCTGCAACAGTTTCAGATGGATTTCCCAGAAGGAGGAAAACACGAGGAAGTGGAAATGTCCAGAGAAGACCACCAGTTTATGGACATGGTAACAGACTCTGCTAAGCTGGTAGAAGGCCACTATGTTGTCTGTTTGCCAATAAAGAACAAGTTGTTCAGCATGCCAAACAATCGAGCAATGGCTGAACAGCGAGCGCAGAGTCTGAAAAAGAGGTTCAAAAAGGATGACTGCTTTCATAAGGAATACACAGAGTTCATGAAGGATCTTCTTCAGAAGGGTTACGCTGTGCAGTTGCCTGATGAAGATTTACAGCATCGGGAAGGTAAATTGTGGTACATACCACATACAGCTGTATATCATCCAGTAAAGAAAAAACTGAGAGTCGTATTTGATTGTGCAGCTTCTTATCAAGGAACATCTTTGAATGACCAGCTCCTGCAGGGACCTGATTTGACCAGCAATCTTCTTGGTGTCATTGTTAGATTTAGACAAGAACCTGTTGCGATTATGGCAGATGTGGAAGCAATGTTCCATCAGGTCAAAGTACCCGATGAGGATTCTGATTTGTTGCGGTTCCTTTGGTGGCCAGACGGGAATTACAGCGAACCTCTGGCAGAGCACAAGATGACAGTGCACCTGTTTGGAGCAACATCATCACCGAGTTGCGTCAGCTTTGCTTTGAGGAAGTGCGCTGAAGACCAAAGTCAGCATTTCAGAACAGAGATTGTGCAGACAGTACTGGAGAACTTTTATGTGGATGATTGCCTCAAGTCTGTTCCCACAGAAGAGGAGGCTATATCAATGTGCCAAGATCTTAGAAGAATCTGTGGTAACGGAGGCTTCCGTCTCAACAAGTGGGTGAGTAACTGCCGCAGAGTCCTGGACTCCATTCCAAAATCTGAGTTATCAAAGGAGATGAAAACCTTGGATCTCGATCGAGACGAGCTTCCAATGGAGAGAGCCCTTGGTCTCAATTGGAGTGTAGAGTCTGACACGTTTAAATTTAAAATCACCATCAGAGACCGCCCATTCACAAGAAGGGGTCTACTCTCAGTCATTGGCTCAGTATATGACCCATTAGGCATACTGGCACCAGTTGTGTTGCCAGCCAGGCTTATCTTGCAAGATTTATGCAGATTGAAGATTGGGTGGGATGATAAATTACCGGATGACATCAAGGAAAAATGGTTGGGCTGGTTAGCCAGTCTTCCTGCTTTAGAGCACTTCTACCTCCCCAGATGCATGAAGCCTAAAGATTTTGGAAAGTGTGCATTTGCACAATTACACCACTTTGCAGATGCAAGTGAGGATGCATACGGATCAGTCAGTTATCTCCTGATGCGGAGCATGACTAACAAGCCACACTGTGCGTTTATGCTGGGCAAGTCCCGAGTGGCACCTCTGAGGGCACCAACCATCCCAAGGATGGAGTTAACGGCGGCCACAGTGGCGGTAAAAATGGATGGCGTCCTGAGAAGAGAGTTGCAACTGGACCTCTCACAATCAGTGTTCTGGACTGATAGCACAGTGGTACTAAAGTATCTTCAGAATGAGACAACACGTTACCGGACATTCGTGGCAAACAGAGTGTCAGCCATTCTGCAAGCGTCGGATGTTACACAATGGAGACACATCTGCACTGACAACAACCCAGCAGACACCGCCTCTAGAGGGCAAAGGGTGAGTGATTTCATGAAAAATCTAAATTGGGTGTCAGGGCCAGACTTCCTTTGCAAGCCTGTTGAGTGCTGGCCAAAGATGCCACCAAGCGATGCAGAAACAGCTGCAGATGATCCAGAGATCAAAAGAGTTGCAGTGAACCTGATGAGCGTTGAAGAAAATGTAGTTCCGTTCAAAGAACTGATCAGCTACTTCTCATCATGGTATAAGTTGAAGCGAACCGTAGCATGGTTCTTGAAGCTTAAAACTTTGCTTCACGGTCTGTGCCAAAAACGCAAAGACCTGCATGTGGCCAGTGAGGAAGATGGGCATGACAGTAATCACCAGTGGGTCCAAAGTCAATTGGAAAACTTTAAAAGAAAGTACAAGGGCACACCAATTTCAGGAAAAGAACTTGATGCGGCAGAGTTGTGTGTTATCCGATTTTGTCAGAATGAGAAATTTTCTGAAGAAATTAAAAGTCTGGGCAAAGGACAGAATGTGAAGCGAAGCAGTCCTTTGTACAGGTTGAATCCGATTCTTCAGGATGGGGTGTTACGAGTTGGTGGACGTCTGAGTCGGGCTGCTATGCCAGAGAACAGCAAGCAACCCATCATCCTGTCCAAAGACTTCCACATTTCAGGCTTGGTTCTTCATCAGATTCACAAAGAGACTGGGCATGGAGGACGCAACCACATGCTTTCAGAGTTACGTCAGAAGTTTTGGATCACAAGTGCCAATACAGCCATCAGAGCAATCTGCAGAAAGTGTGTCACCTGTCGCAGATTACATGGAAAAGTAGGAAAGCAACTAATGGCTGATTTACCACAAGACCGCATCTTACCAGACGATCCGCCCTTTACCAGAGTAGGCGTGGACTATTTCGGACCTTTTGATGTGCGACGTGGAAGATGCCTTGTAAAAAGGTACGGAGTTTTATTTACATGTCTGGCTGTGCGTGCAGTGCATATTGAACTTGCCTCAACTCTGGACACAGATTCCTGTATTAATGCCTTAAGACGCTTTTTAGCACGACGAGGACAGGTTAAAGAGATACGCTCAGATAATGGGACGAATTTCACTGGCGCCAACCGTGAGCTGAAGGCGGCCATTGCTGATTGGAATACTTCTGAGTTTCACCATCTGTTCCATCAACATGGCATAAAGTGGATTTTCAACCCTCCTGCTGCTTCACATCATGGTGGAATATGGGAGCGGCTTATCAGGTCAGTAAGGAAGGTGCTGAACTCCACTGTCAGGGAACAGATCATGGATGAAGAGGGCCTTCACACAGTCTTGTGTGAGGCGGAGTCTATTATCAACAGTAGACCTATAACAACGGTGTCCAGCGACCCAAATGACTTGGAGGCACTTACTCCAAATCATTTGTTGCTTTTGAAAAAGAAACCAAACATGCCACCTGGACTGTTCAAAAAAGAGGATCTCTATGCACGGCGTAGATGGAGGCAGGTGCAGTACATCGCTGACCTATTTTGGAAAAGATGGATCAAAGAATATCTTCCTCAACTTCAGGAGCGTCAGCGGTGGGCCACAGCTTCCAGGAACTTTAAAGAAGGAGACGTGGTTCTTCTTGCAGATGACTCTGCGCCAAGAAACTCTTGGATTATGGGAAAAATAATTGAAGTGATTCCTGACAACAAGGGTTTTGTTCGCAGAGTGAGGATAAAGACAAAGACTAGCACCCTGGACAGACCCATTACAAAGCTCTGCCTTCTTCTGGAGTCTGAATGAGCCAGTGATAAAGACTGAATCTTAGTTAAAACCCAAGTTCAGGATGTTTTCTCCCCACACCTGCCAAAGACGGGCTGGCTGCGGAGTGATTGTTGAAGTCTGAACAATTTATAAGATCAGTGATGATGATTCTTGTTTTGTGATTTAATGAAGAAATATTATAATTGTTTTAAAATCGTTGCACTGTTAAAACAATTAGGGGCCGGAATGTAAGTGCCATATGTGAGGTCACAAGATTTATGTTAATTTCTATTAGTGGAGTTTAAACCTGAACTTAGTTTTAGTTATGAAAGTAGAAAATGTTTGATCTCAGTTATATTTTGCTGATATTTCTTTTCTCTGTCAAGATTATTTGAATTATATATTTGTTGGGGATATATTTGAAGATTTTCGTTATGTGCAGAGAAATAAGATCCTGTGCCTTTAAGAACGCAGCGACATGAGAGAGGGGAGGGGGGAGTTTCGGTGTCGGCAGTTGCAGGAGACAGAGTGAGGAGCGTGACGGTCTTTTTTTTGACCATGTACATGTTCAAGTTCAATTTCATATAAGTATAAGAAAGTAAGTGGATTTTATGTTTGTTGTTTTATTTTTATTTTTGTGGATGTTAATAAAGCAAGGAAAACGACTGCAAGTGGATGACATCCATTTTTCCCCCCCATTTCTTTCACGCACTTCCACCATTTTGCTTTTTCTTATTTTTTCTTGTGGAGATCATGCGTCAGCCACACGCTCTCACCCTGATAGGTTTATTGGAAACCTACAAATATCTTTATAACTAGTATCTTTACACAGATTTAAATATATTGGTTCTTTTTTTTCTTTGGTTTTGATAATTGTTGCGTAAAGAATATAAAATACTAAGACTGTTGTAAAAATGTAGAATGTCATATCAGTCCCATGGAAAAAGTTTTTTTCAGCTCATGTCAGTCTGTTCTGTTATGAGTGAAAGTTATAGTGTTTATGAATGTTTTAAATCTTTTTGCGTGGTACTGTTCAACACATTTTAGTAATCTTTATTGAAAGTCCACATGTACAAACAGACAGGATTCGCTAACATGCACGCACTTCGTTTGTCGGTGGAAAGAATTTGCTGCATACGTCTCAATTCAGAGGTTGCCAAAAACTAACCCTTGAAACTTGAAAAATAGTCGAAAAATACCAAAATGTTGAATAAAAGACCAGGTTGTCACACGGACAACCATCAGGTTCATTTTGGTTGTCCTCCGTGAAATCTAGTTGTCTCGGACAACCGGATAACCGCTTATGTCGAACGCTGGGGTGTGTGTGTGGTGTTTTATGACACATTTAATGTGACATTAAACACGGGCAAAAAAGTGCTTTAAATTGTACTGAATTAATTGTACATGACAGATATTAATTACAGACTCAAGCTCATCTGCTGGACTTTAAATATGTAGTTGTAGAGTTAGATAAGTTCATTCTTCTCTATGAGTTCTGGTAAATCGCCTGTCCGTCATGGGGGAGGATCCCTCCTTCATGTGTGCACCCCTGAGGTTTCTTCGTTTTTTCCGAAATACGTATTGTTTAGGAGTTTTTCCTTAAAGCGAAAGAGGGTCTAAGGGCAGGGATGCCGGTTTAGTTTAGTTTAGTTGGTTTAATTTAATATTTTCCTATTGAATTCTATGCACTCATGATCCTTTTGATTTTATGTTTTCCTTTTTCAATTACCGTTACAAAGTCCATTAAGACGACTGTTGTTGTGAATTTGGGCTATATACAAATAGAATGGAATTGAATTGAATACTTAAAAACATTTTACAATAAATATTTAGACTTTTTCTGGACCTTTACTTCAAGAGATTTTTCAAACTGGACATCTTTAAATTTTAGTAGAAGTTGAATCAGCATTTGGAACTGTGTGATCTGTGAGAGTTATTTTTTAACTTTTCTCTATGTAGAACAGAGAAATGTCTTTATTAACTACACCTGACCGAAGAGATACAGAAATAAACTTTAGGAACAATAGGAAAATTAGTCATTCTCCATATCATTTCCTTTCCATTTTAAAATTGAGATTAAAATACAAGAAGACAAGTGACTTGTTTTGATTTAGTGGTTTTTAATGCTTAAAAAAGCTGGAGTTGTTTTTTTAAACCCAGAGAAAAAAGTTCAATATTAACAGCCGTCATTTGGAAAAGATTATTCCCTGTTGTTCTTTACAATAACAATATGTTTTTCTTATCGGCTCCACTGTTTGTAGACTGGAACTTATTCTGGTTGTAACTTGTTGATTTATGCTGTCCTGATCGTCATCCATTACTGCAGTACACAAATCTTAACTTCTAAACTGATGTCTGTATAGAAATCCCATTTTCCACTGGTGTTGTAAACTACTTTTATGCATTAGGTTCTGTCACGAGTAATATTTGCTATAGCTTGTGAATTATTTTCGCTTTTTATGGTATGACTATGTAATTTTGTTTAATGTTAGTTGTTGGTTGGTTCATGCAGATGAAAACCTCTGCTGTCAGCACACATCCAAAAATGTAAACTAACATCCTGTGAGATCATTAAGAAGAAAATGTTCAGTGCCCTTCAACTGAATCCTTGTTCAACCTTGTTTAAGGACATCAAGATTTCCTGGGGAACACTGCCACCCAGCAACGTGACAGAGGAAGTGCACCTACTTAGGTGGAACCAAAACATTCATGTGGAGACAAACCCAATCAATCGTACATGTGGGTAGTCATAGAGTTCATGGTCAGTCTGTACAAAGTATAATACATATTTGTTCACTCAAAAAATATCAGAAAGGAAGCAGGGTTGACTTGGGAGGAGCTACGTAGTCAAAAAAGGGCATGTAATATGCTGTTTTTGAAAATGTTTAATAGCTATATGTAACGCCCTGGGACAGACTAGTGACATGTCCAGGATGTCCGCTGCCTTTGCTCACAAGTGGCCTGGATAGGCTCCAGTAGCCCTGTGACCCCGAAAGGGACAAACGGGTTTGGAAGGTGAATGAATGAATGAATGAATGAGCTACGACATATGTAACATTGGAATGGTGCAAGTTAGGTCTAAAATGTAGGAGGGAATATGTCAGTATTTACAAAATGTGTACAGTATACTCATACAGTTTGACGTAAAAGATTGGATGTTGATGAAGCTTTAACAATGCTTTATTTCTTTTAGGGGGGGAAATTAATGGCATGTATTTAAATTTAAAAGAGAAATAGGGAAGTTAGTCTACTTTTTGTTAAGGATGGCTAATCATCCAAAATTTGAGATCCTTAGCTAACAGTAGTACACTTGAAGTTTACTTTATTAAATATACTTGTAGTACACTTAAATACACTAGTTTTGCTAAGGATGAATCATCCTAAGTTAGATATCCATTAGTTAACAGTAGTACACCTGAAGTTGAACACTTCTTTAGGGTAAATTGGAACATTTTAGGTTTAAAATATATAGATAATATATGAAAATTAAACTTCAATTATATTTCCTCACTTTTAGTGTAGGTTAAGTATACTGTCCTAAAAAAGACTACTTTTTTCTAAGGGCATTGGATATTTACAAGTTTTTCCTAACAATTAGAAGATTTCCCTTAGCACACAGTAGTACAAGTTTAGCTTATTTTCTTAAGTATACTTGAGGGTATATTTAAAAACAGCAAATATACTATATAGACCATGTAGGTGTAGGAAGTACAGTAACTGAATACTTCTTTAGACTACGATAGAACATTTTAGGTTTACAATATAGATAGTGCAGAAATAGTAAACTTCCTGTATACTGCCTCACTTTTAGTATAGACTATGTGTAGAACACTCACAGTGTACTTTTGCTAAAAGTTCCTCAGGTGCTATGTCAGTCAGTGTAGTAAAACTACACTAAAGTCAGCGCACACGTCACTCCGGCTATATACTCCTTTGACATTAAAATATAAATATATTATTTATGATAAAAAAAACTATCATTGTCTATTGAAGCGATTCTGTAGCATAATTTAAAAATTAAGGTCATAGAATCGCTTCCATACTTGTCATTTTCACATAAAAACAACAAAAATCTGACCAGAATTCAGTCCTGTCTCGCCACGCCCATGAAGTGTTTTCGCGCGAAGGGATGGACTTTACCATTTCAAATAGAGGGGAGTTTTTTTGTATAATAACATCGTTTTATATGAAATCGAGAAAATGTACAACAGCTTTTAAAAAATAAACAATTATACGTTTTTATTGCATGTTTATCGTATTATTTGCTGCATAAAGATGAACTGCAAACATAATGTAAAGGAAAATACATGGACAAACCCAGCAGACACACCTCAAGTGGCTCGGTCTGTTTCGGTCACCAAAGTTTGCATGTCGACTTTTAAATCTTCTCTTTGTGCTCGTCTGCAGACTACAGAGAGCCGTTTACTGCATTGCACTTATATAATTCAGAATGAGTCCCGTACCGAATGTAAGTATTCAGTCCGTCTAGATTTAATGTCGATGCGATGTAGTCGTTTTATGATCGCAGGCAATCAATGAATAAACAATGCTAGCTTCGCCATATGCATATCGGGAAAAAGGCACAGTTTTCCTATTCTAGTAGTAGCCTAAAGCAATTTACTATTATCATTATATTTGTGTGTGTGTCTGGTTTATGGTACATTTTATTGTTCTCTTTATTATATAATATAATTAATTTAAAAAGACTTGTTCTACTCGAAGTAAAGTTATGTTGACTAGTTTGTTTCTACAGGAAGCTTTGGTAAAAATTCACGAGAAAACATTAAAAAAAAAATTACATTTAAGATTATTTTTGATCATTGAACATGTATTGCCTTTTTGGGGGGCAACCCTGATCAAATTCTTAATATTGGGAAATGTTACATTAGTCACTGGATGGATGGATGGATGGATAGATACTTTATTGATCTTTATACTTTATTGCATGGCTGTCCTCCTTAAAAGCTATTAATAGAGTATTCAAAGATTAACAACAGACCTCCCATAAAAAAGTATAAAAACATGCAGCTGGGGTACTTCAACAATGGGGAAGTACAACTGGTGCATTGAAAACGGGGTTTTGTTTTTTCCTTTAACCCTTCACCTTGCCTTGATATGATGGGTCCTGCAATGCATCAGCACATATGTTCCTGTGGTGATAAGGCCGCCTCACAGTTCAGCCGGTCCTTGCTGCTTCCAGCTCAACATAATGATTTACGGACGGCTGTTTGTTCTGCTGATCCTGCTGAGGTTCCTCATGGCCCAGCAGGGCAACGCTCACCGTTCTCGCCGCCCTCCTTGTGTTTACTGAGGGACGCTGGAAATTTGCGAGCATTTCCAGCCTTCCAGAGACCCAGAGCGAATGAATTCATGGAGCTCGGACCTCTACTGACAAAAACTATCTGCTTCTACCAGGCTCCTCGTTTCAAATCCAAGTTTATAACGGCTGAGCTGGCTCGCCTGTTCAGCCAGTCAGACTCTGAGGAGGAGTTTGAAGGCTTTAGCGAGGATGAAGAGGATCGATTGAGCGTTAACGGGCAGAAAAAAGTATTCAACTTTGATATTTGGATGAAAATCTTCATAGTTGTTGAACCAAAACAATACCAAGAATGTTGTTTCTTTAAAGGTAGTGGATTCAGAGGACAGTGATGTGGACACCGGCTTCTATTCTGATGGAGAGGACGCCCCCCCACTAAAGAGGAGGAGTCTCTTAGTTGCTCTAAGGTGTGGCGCGAATCTTTCCAGAAATAAATCAAAGTCAAGATTTAAGCAGAATTTGTTCTTTAATCAATATTTATTTCTTAGGTTTCCGATCAAAAGGGCATCTTCTCCTCGGCAAAAACTGCAAGGGGAAAAATTAAAAACGAAAGTTAAAGGCGACGCACCATCCCGGAGAGGCAGAGGAAGACGAGCGAGGGATGAAAAACAGGGCAAGGATGAAGAGGAGGAGGCAAGCAAGGACAAGGCGGACGCACTGTCTCACAGTCTGAACAAACGAAAAAAGAACATCCAGGAAAACAAAGCCATGGTATCAAACACTTAAACGTTTTGCTCCTTGTTTTTCCAAGCTTTTTACCATCCCTGTCTTTTAGACTAACGTCCATGTTGTCTTTTTTTTTTTTTTTTTTAAGCTGGCCAAGCTGTTTGCTGATCTGAGCTCCATGGCTGACCTCACACTGCCCAGCCCCAAACAGGTGAGAGCACATTTATCCCACCATAGCTTGAAAAAAAGCTTTAAAAGTTGCTTCTGACAATTAACCTGATATTAAAGAGCCCAATATGATTAAAAGGTTGTTTTTAACATGTTCTTGTAATGAGAGACAGAGAAACATTTATTTCGGTTATGTTAAACAAACAGACTTAAAAACATCAATATATAAACATTGACACTGATCAATGTCAACATAAACATTGAAAAAAAAAAAAAAAAAAAGATAAATAACATAAACATTGAACAGAATTAACCGAAAAAGGTGTTGGGTGTTAAGCCAAGGCTTATTTCCCCAACCCTGAATACAAACATCACATCTACCTACAAATTGTTAGAACCTTAAATCAGAAAAGAAAAAAGAAACCAACAAAACAAACACTTCTCAAAATGACCTCACAATCACCAGAGTCTCTCAGTCCAGATGGTATTTTTGATACATTTTAAATTTATACATTTTCTTAAAGTGAAATATGGAGTTTGCATTTTTCAGATCGTCAGATAATAAATTCCAGATGTTGACCCCCAAAACAAACAAAAATACTATTCCTTAGTGCATTAGTTCTGACCACTTTGTTTTTAAACATATCTTTACCTCGAAAATCATAATTATTAACTTTTATTTTAAACAAACTCAGTATTTTGGCAGGTACACATTGTTTTTTAACTTTAAACATAAAAATTCCAGTACTAAGATCAACTAAATCAAAAAATTTAAGTGCCCTTAATTTAGGAAATATTTGTTTTGTGGATTGATTGTATGAAGAGTGATTTACAATTCTAATTGCTTTTTTCTGCAGAATAAAAATAGGTTTTGTGTTTGACCTGTAACCGTGCCCCCAGATTTCTAAACAATAGGTCAAATAAGGACTTAGGAGGGAATAATATAGAATATACAATGTAGCTGTGTTTAAAAAATACTTGACTTTATGTAGGATGGCTAATGATTTGGACAATTTAGAGAGAACATAAGTTATGTGTGGTTTCCATGATAATGTATGATTTTAAAATGACTCCAAGAAATTTTATTTCATTTACTCTTTCAAGAACAACATCCTCAATCTTTAACTTCGAGATGTTTTCCCGTTTTCTATAGTCAAATAAAATGTACTTGGTTTTATTTATATTTAAAGACAGTTTGTTTGAATCAAACCATTGTTTGATTATGGATAATTCTTTTGTTATGTCTGAAAGAAGCTTTTCCAGATTATCTCCTGATGAATACAAAGTAGTGTCGTCAGCATATAAAACACAATTTAACAAATCAGAAACTTTACAAAGGTCGTTTATGTATAAAATAAATAATATAGGACCCAATAGGGACCCCTGGGGTACTCCACATGTTACAGGACACATATATATCCTATATATATCAGATTTTTCGTTATTGAAATAAGCATACTGACATCTGTTAGTAAGATAACTTTAACCAGGAATATGCTATTCCTCTAAAACCATATTTCTGTAACCTACTAAGTAACATAGTGTGATTTAATGTATCAAACGCTTTTTGAAGATCAACAAAAACGCCTACAGTAAATTTCTTCTTCTCTATCGAGGAAGAAATATGATCAACCAGCCATTGAAATAGATCTACCATTCCTAAAACCATATTGATCCTCATGCCATAAATTAAACTTTCCAATAAAATTATTCATTCTTTTAACAAGAAGTTTGTAGTATATTTAATAAAGTAAACTTCAGGTGTACTACTGTTAGCGAAGGATCTCAAGTTTGTAGCTTGTAGCATTTTTTTATGATTAAGGACATATCTAAGAAAAAATAAGCTTAAAGTTGCATTACTAAGTATTTTTTTTATGAAATTGTTATGAATCAGGAGGAGCAGATGAAAAAAGGTTGTTTGAAAAAGAGCTTCTTTGTGATGTAGAAACTACATTAGGCAGGCCACAAGATCCCTGCTCTGCTCCATTCTGATGCATCAATTTGTAGACAAATAGACCCACAAACGTCTTTATTTTCCTTGTCTGAGCTGGAATCTTGATTTAAACTGCACGGCTGGATAGCTCCAATATTTCTCGCCATTTTTGTTGCACGGGTATGTTAAGTTGGGGGTGTGAGGGAGTAAGCTAGAGATAGAGCGTGTAAACATATGGATGATGGGAAGTGAGGGCACCAACGGTCACACCCACAACTCAATTTCTAATGAACTCCTGCTGCTCTGCAGAAACTGTGTCCTAGAAAATGACACAGGTTTTTTAAAATTTCCATTAAAAATGGCATAATCATAATTCAAAGACCACTGGGTCTTCCCAGTGAGTCTTCCAAAAACTTTAATTCAACAGCTCGGGTTGTAAAAATTATGAAAAATGTGCAAAATTAAAAAAAAAAAAATGGAGGTCTTGTTTGTTTGTTGACCATTGTTCTTGTTTACGTTACGCATAGTTCTGTTTCATGACATTTCAAAATAATCATTCTAAAAGAATTCAATGATTCTACAAAGAACATGAAAAAAACCTGTGCAGTCTAAAACTTTAAGGCGACACTAGTGTAAACATGCTCTGCTAACCAAGATCTTCCTTGCAATATGTTTTTGCTTTTATTTTGAAATTTTTGGTATTCCTTCATAATATGCACGCATTTGTGCTAAGCAAATCATTTAGATCAGAAAGCTCACCGTGCAACATACTAACAAAGATGACGAGAAATTATCAAAGAACATTTTTTTCATGATGAGCAATAAGCTGTGACCTTAATGTCAAAGATTCAAGTTAAATGAAAAGACTTTTTATTGCACTTTAGCATCTTGATTTCCTCCAAGTGCACCCAGCAGAGTAGAGACATGATGTGCACTTGTTTCTGAAATATCACAAGAACGATCAAACATAAAGTTGAACCACATTTTTGAATTCATTTAGACATATTTGGTTTGTGAGCAGCTTTTTCAGATTTCACGGCTCATTATTTTAAAGTCAGTTGTTCTCCACAGCTGCAGTTTCCCTTTTTTACATGCATACAAATTGATAACTGGAATACAACGAATCTAGGCCTAATAACCATGTTAGAAACATTTTTCATGTTGTACAGCAGCGTGGTTAAACCAACCTTTTATTAGTTCCAGTTGGAGTGATTTTTCTTATAAGTGACCCATCAATGCTGAAGCAACACGCTGTTAGCTTACATTCAATCGAGCAGCAAAAACACATAAAATCGCAGACTTCTTGCAGACAAACGCCACACAAAATGCAGCCAACTGTTCTCCGTCACGTTTCCTCTCGCCTTGCTGAAATGCAGACACCCCCCTCTTTGCAGAAGAAAAAGCGGACGCCGCAGAAAACATCGCCACAGAAACGCAGGCTGGACCCAGACGTTGGGTCGGGGAGGAGGAACCCGTCCCGCAAGGCTCGTCCTCCCGAGAACTTTGCAGTCGAGGAAAAGAGCGAACCGGTCATTCGCAGAAGCCACAGGGATGTAGACATCAAGAGGTTGATTGAGGTATGGCAAACGACGTATCACTGCATTCGTTTATTTAAAAAGCCCCTTCCACCACCAGACAAGGAGGCCCAAAGTGCTGCACACAGCAAGAACAAACACAGAACATAAAGAATAAAAGGCAACTTAAAACAGAGATTAAAACTACCATAAAAAGAACTCTAGGCTGATGCTAAATCGCTGAAATGAACAATTCTTTTATTAAACTCTCTTAAGAGTGTGACCTCCCTAACTGCCAGTGGCAGCTGATTCCATGGTTTACACTTCCTGAAACTCACGTTTGGTTCTGGGAACCATGAACACAAACTGGTCAGCGGATCATAAGGACTTTAGTTAGGGGACAATATTTTAAAAGCAGACTGGAGAGGTAAGAAGGTGTCGTACCTGCCAGGGACTTAAAATAAGGACCATAATTTGAATAAAAAGCAGGTATTGCACTGGCAGCCTTTTCAAAGAGACCAAGACCAGCGTTGTGTGGTCAATCTTTGCATCTTTGCCCCACAAATGAATCTGACTGCTGTATTTTGGACCAGCTGCAGCCTGGCCATTGAAGCTTTGGCTAAGCCAGCATACAAAGAGCTGCAATAATTTAGTCTGGACAACACGAAGGCATTGGTGACGATTTCAAGGTTCGTTGTTGATATAAAAGACTTAATCCTAGCCAGACATCTCATCTGAAAAAAGCAGGAACTGGTCACAGCGTTTTTTTGGAGGCCGAGCTTCAAGGATGCATTAATAGGGGATGCGTTAAATTGGGGCAAAAGAGTGGTGATTCAGGCCATGATCTTTTCCACCACTAGGTGTAACTCAATTACTCATTTTTTGCTTTCATTAAGGCAGGAAAGTTAACCGACGTCCACGACTTAACCTCCTGTTATGTTACGTTCATACCAGGCTCAAAAACTCGCCTTCAAGTGAGCTCTTCCAATGCAAAGTCTATGTAAACGCATGTATATTAACATTTTAGGATTCTGCGTTCAAACCTGTCATGTTCACGTATTGCTTTGCAGGTTCAAGAACCCGCTGCACATGCCCGGGGTGAACGTAGCCTTAGCTGTTTTGCCTGACATGCTGTGTTTCATTACCTGCTGCTGCTGCTGGACAGGTGGACGAGGATCACGGCGGTGTCAAGCGGAGAAAGATCATGGGCCAGTTTTCCAGGAGGAGTGCGTACGTTGTGAAGTCCGTTGATGAGATCACCAAAGAGGATCTGGACAACATCGCGTTCCGCAGCAAAGATAAGATCTGGGACAAAGAGAACGTGAGCAATTCTGGGCACTTTTGACAGAGATATTTGTGGGTCCGATGGGACTTTCTTCACTCTGTTTCTCTGTTTTTTATTTTTTTTTATTTTGATTTTCAGGGCAGCTCGTGCCACCAGTGCAGACAAAAGACTCTGGACACCAAAACAGTGTGTCGCAGTGGTTTCTGTGTGGGGGGCAAAGGTCAGTTCTGTGGACCGTGCCTAAAGAACAGATACGGAGAGGACGTGGGTTCTGTGCTGCTCGACCCGGTCAGTATTTAAACAGAAAGGCCTTTCTCTCACATTAGGGCATGCAATAACCCAACATACCTTAAAATTTTCAATCCTGCACAAAAGGACAGTACCACAAATGTAGAATTAGGTCAACATACTAATTTTCTTTTCTTTGGTAACTTATTTAAATTTTTAGGTTTCTTCCTGTCTGCTTTTTTTTTTTTACAAAACCATATCTTCCTGACTACCAACTACAACCTACATTTTTTTTTATCGTTATTTATTTATTTATTTTTTTTTCATTTATAATCTGATTCTCAAGGGAGTTTTATTTTGAAAAACTACTGGGTTCTCCCCACCACTTCCGACTCATTGTTGACACATGCCAAGTCACTCAATCCATTTGCTATTTTCTTAAAGTTGCTGCACCGACTGCTAACTTGAAACCCTTTTAAGCTATAACAGTTAACAAAAAACAAATGTATTTTGAAAATTTGTGTTGGAGAAAAGAAGAAGAGATTTTGACTCCAAAGAAGAGATCTGCATTTAACAGGGAAAAAAATCACTAAAATATTTATTTGTACTTCAAATAAATCTGTATTTTTAATTTAAATATAGATTTATTGTGACGGTTCTCTCCTGGATTTTTCAATGGTGCGCCTGACCGAAACAATTCCAAACAAAGAGACAAAAAAATATGTCAGAAAACAAAAGTATTTATCAGAAATTGAAATGAAGTGTTTGAAAAAAAAAAAAAAAAAGGAAGCAAAGCAGAAACATCTCTAATTAGATGATGATGTTTGTCCATCATTTTAACAGAAAGTTATGCGGCATGAAGCTCTTTGAACCTAAAACATGAATGTTCCTGTTGAGCCAAACACAGCTTTTTAATTTAGGATATGGTCATTAAGTTATACTGGATATGCTCTGTACTAATCACAAAGCTTGTATAAGTTTTTTTATTTTAAGTTCAAATTTCCACTCATTTGACTTTTGTCATTTATTGGGTTTCTTGGGGGGGCCCCTTTGAATTTGCGGAAGTGCCAGCCGTTTGGAAATTGACCATGGCGATAATAATTGAAGTTTGTGCACGACCGGAATTCTGATTCCAAGTCTTTCATATATCGGAATTAGAGCTGTTAAAGGAAAAAAAAAAAACTCTAAGGCAAGATTCACGAGACTTTCACCACTTCAATATTTCACACCAAGACTATTCAAACTGCAGACATGCGCTAGTGAACAGTAGAACGAGAAGAAGCCCCTCCCTGTTTGCGCAGTGTGAACACCATGGACTAAACCAGGGATGGGCAACTCCAGGCCTCGAGGGCCGCATTCCTGCATGTTGTCCATTATACGCTGCTCTGGCATGTTCTAATTGGCTTTACACACCTGAACCAGGTAATATCTGGAAATCATGCAGACATGTAGCTTTATGTTAATGAAAATACTGCTAATAAAGTTGCTCAAACGATGGATTGACATGTAATACTTTATTTCGGAAATACCAGTTTTACCTTTTTTTTTCTTTTCTTTTTTTTGTAAATATCTGTCACACCTTAAAAGTTGAACAATCTGAAGTTGACGTTTGATTTTTTTTTTTTAATTTTTTATTATTATAAATCAGAAGCCAACTTCAGCCTCGTATAGGCTGGTTTGTGAAAATATTGAAATATTGGATCAGACCCCTGATCCACAGGACAGATTTGCATTGCTGGTGGTCAGGAGGATGTTAAATAACACAATTCTGACATTGCCTTTACCTTTTTGTACTTAGGTTTTGTTGAAACTGACTTTTAAAATGTGTTTTTACTTTAGACATGGTCGTGTCCCATCTGCAGAGGAATGTGCAATTGCAGCCTGTGTCGGAAGAAGGAGGGCCGCTGTGCCACAGGTATCCTCGTGGGTCTCGCCCGTTACAATGGCCACGACAACGTCCACAAGTATTTGGAAAGGTAGGTTCTTGCCGCTTTGTTACAAAGCTTAATGCTTGAGAAGAAAAAAAAAAAAAGAGACGTTTTCACTATTTTTGAGTAATGGATCCCAGAAGCTAAAACTGGCGTCATCTCTGTTGCAGTATTCAGAAGGAGCTGGAGTGATGTGGAGAGGATTCTGGCACTGGAGTGGATTTTGGTTTTAATGCACACACGAGCGTTAGATCAAACCCTTTTTTTCACACTTTAAAAAAAAAGTCACTGTAAAGTACAGCACCTTTACATTTTTTTTGTTTTGACTTGTTCATTTTGTAAAGCCCCCTAGGAGGTTAAGATGCTTTTATTGTTTCAAACTTTTGAGTTGTACATTTCCATATTTTCTAGGACTAATATTTTGTCTGATTGTTGCGTTTTGGGTAAAACCTGTAAAAGTGGAATTTTTATAAACAAGATACTTTTAAATGTTGAAAATCTTTGCCCCACTGTTAATAAAGTATTTGGTTAAAATATTTTTTCTCCCAAATGTGTTATTTTGTGAGGCTTTTTATATGCCAACCATTTTATTAAACATGTTTGTTTTTGCTATTTTGGACACTTGGATGATTTGCAAAAGAGGAAGTCGTTTTTTTTTTTTTTTAGATATTTGCCACTTTTAACCATTACCAGCTCTAACGATACTTATTCACATCAACTCTTTCTAGTCCTAATCCATCCAGCACCACATTGTACATGTTTGCCAAAATAAAGTATAATTACCTGGACACTTTGAGATATTTTGCCATTGAATTCTGAAATATAACAGCAACTGATCAGGAATTAAATTCCTTCATCATCAGAAATTTAGAAAGAGGTGAACTTCAGTGGAATAAAGGGTGTAAGTCTAAAATCGACCTGACTCTTCCAGTCGGTTTTTCCCCTTGTTCACCTTAATTAACATTTAAATGTATGTGTTTTTCAGGCATCGTGTTTGTTTTTACCATATCTTTTCATTCATGGCTTGTAACTGTACATGTAATCTGAGCTATTTCTTTTGCTAATGATCCACACTTGGCTGCATCCTGCAGGTAAACTCTTTAAGGTCTTTGTTTCCTCAGACTACCAGGGCAGTGATTTTTATCAGCATTTTTTTTTTGTTCCACATTTATGTATCCTCTTAAAATAATTATCTTTCTTGCACTTTCACCTTTATCAACTTTTATATAGCGGCAGAATGACACTCCCATTTTCAATTTATGATCGCTCCTCTGCTTTTTAAATGCTGTTTGCAAGAATTCAGTGCAATAAACCTTTTTTTTTTTTCAGATGTTGCAATTCAAAATTAAATGTTTTTTTTTTTACATTTGAATTTTTGTTTAAAGAAGCTTAACATTTTTTATTACACACCTTAACTTATTTTATAATTTGGTTTGGAGAATAAACATCTACATGTTTAACAGGGAATACTAAATTAACTCATCATATTCCTTAAGCTCAGATCACATTTTTGAACTTCATGACCCAATTTGAATGGTACATTCCTATTGTGTATTTATTTTCTTAATACAAACAAATGATTTCCTTTTTTTATTTAAGAAAATGTCAGGATTGTATCAGGTCTAATGAGTACACAAAGAGAATAATCAACATCTAACTACCACAGAAACATTTTTGTTTAAATCTGCCAAAAACTACAATTCCCATATTCCCACCCGCTTCAGATTTGGTATGATTGAAAAACCCCAAATGTCATTAGTAGATACTAAAATTGTTCTTTCTGTAGTATCCAGTAGTTTAGAAATGTGCATCACTGGCAGTCAGGGCTTTAAAAAATTGGGATGCTTTAAAATAAACAAAGATGTGAAAAAGTCCTCAGCCTTCAGTCTGACTTCTGTGCTGGAATGTGCTGCACGGCAGAAGGTCTGACTTTCAGTCTCAAATGACTTTCTTCTTTCTTTTATTTACTTTTTTTTTTTTAGATCTGTAGTGCTTCAAAGAAAACCTGTATCAAAGGGAGGTTGTTGTTTAGTGATGCTTTGTGCAAGCCTGAAAGCATGACCTTTCTCCCATCATGCACTCATGTTGAGAAGCGCTTTATGTACAGTAGTCACCCGAAATGTGCGCACGCCTAGTGTCTGGCAGAAATGAATTTTGGGCATAGTGAATTATAACACCCCCTCTAACCAATGCCCCCAAAAATGATGACATCACAGTGGGCAAAACCGTCAAACAAAAGGAATGGGGCCCAAAGTCTCTTATTTTCGGTAAAAATATGTCAAAAGCAAGTAATAAAACCAGAACAAACACGTCAGGGATATCCAAGGCAAGTTTTAAAATTATTATGGGATGGCCACAGGACCTAGAGCTTGGCATTTTGTGGGCAAAATGTGTGATTTTTTTTCCATTTTTGCACGATATGGAAAAAAGAATTGTTCAAGTAATCTTCACAAAGTTTTATATATACGCCGCCAGGATAAGTCTACAACCATGAATGAAGTTTTGTTGACCTTTGGCGTCGGAGGAAAGAGGCCTGCATCTTGAATTTAAACAAAAACAAAAAAACATCTTTACTATCGTCTACAAATGTAAACATCTGCTATGGATTTTAATCTATCACCTCCTAACTCCTCGAGCGTATCATTGGAAAGCTGCTTAGTAAAAAAGTAAATAAACTTTATCGATTTTAAACTGCTTAAGACTGGCAAAATCGTGAAAGTGGCATTACCTGTTGCACATTTTTTACCTGAATATTCTGAAGATTTAAATCATGAATCCTTGTCTCAAACTGAACGAAATGATATAACATCCAACATGACTCTATTAGGCATGTGGGCATGGTTATCCCTTGTGCCATCCTAGGCACATTAACATTGGGAGTTGGGTCATTTAGACCCACTAGACAGGTGCGCTGAACCTTTTTTCCTTCAATGATTTGTGATCTTCACTGGATTACATGAAATCCTCTCCACCTTTATCCACCTTTGTCATGGTAGGGAGAACACGGCATTGTAAGGGTGGGGTCATAGGATAGCACAAGGGTTAAGAAAAAACCTCTGATGCCAAGGAAATCTGAAAACGTACTTTTGCCGATTCTTCTAAAGGTTACATGGATCGATATGTTGCCCCCAGGCGACCAAAAAATAAAAGTTACCATGGAGATAAAACTAATAGAAAAGCCGCAATTTGACTTTTTTTTTTTTTAAAGGAATTTGTCACTTGCAGCTCTGACCGGGGTGGCTGGGGGTCAAAGGGCGTTGATGAGGGTGGGGGCGGGTATTTTCCTTAAATGCAGACAAAAACCAGGTTCTCAAATGAAATTTAAGACTCACTTTATTGTCAAGGTTTATGCAGGCAAAGCATATTTTCTGCATGAAGATCTTTTTTTTTTTTTTTTTTTTTTTACTGACAACACATTTGTACAAACCAGTTTTAAAAATATTGATCAATTGGAGCCTTTGAGGCTAACCTGCCAAAAAACCCATTTATCAAACATCATGGAGACGAAGAAACATCTTTAGAAAAAGATTTACAAATGAGATGTCACTACAAAGTACCCGAACTAAAAGGAGAAACATCCGCCGTCACACAAAAGATTACCAAAAACATCTAAATTTGTTTGGTATCAACTTGAAGCAACATAATGGGTTTTTTTTTTTTGTTCCTTTTCCTTTCATTATCTAGTTTTCTCCAAAAACACATGGTGCAGAGAGAAAAAGAATAAGCAAAGCCCAGTGGTGAGATGTATAAAAAAAACAAGAACAAAACAATAGTAAAGAAGAAAAGCAGCACTAGTGCAAAAAACTGAAACATGCAACCTTAGAAACAACACACACAAATACAACTTCAGCAAAAGACGAATTTGACAAAAAAAATAATAATAAATTAGCCATAAACAGACGGGCCTTGTGTACTGACACACTTAGGTGTTAAGACTGCTAATAAATTCTATAAAATGCTGTTTTTTTCTTCTTAAAAAGAACGTGAGAGTTGAACTAACAGAGCAACACCAGCAGATAACCCCTTGTTACACCCCCCCAAAAAAATCTAAATGGTTCAACCCAATCCAGCTCTTCCTGCTTTCCTTCAGCCCGGCCTGCCTGTGCTCGCCACGTTTTTTACCCAGCTCCCTCTGAAGTGCCCTCTGTACAACAGCTTGTGTTAAGGCAATTGTGGTACATGGGTCATGTGACGGGGTTAAAGAGGGACTGGGGGGGGGGGTCTTCACCGGAGCACAGGAGGCAACATGTACCATCTGACAAACCCCTTTGTGGCGTTCAAACCACGCCGACTCACTGGACTGCTGCAGATGTGAACCAGGTCTGATCAGACGGCAGCATCTGGTCAGACCACTGAACTAAACTTCCCCTGACAATGTAAACAAGGTTTCAGTTGGATTGTCATTGTAGTATTGCTTTTACTACACAACCAAAGTTGTAGAAAGCTAGATTGTTTTTATTTTTTTTTTACTCTATAGAAATGTTTCTTTCTAATGGCCATCGCGCCTCATTATAGGAATGCATCATAAATCTTTTTAAATGTGCTTTTTTTTTTCCCCCGTCTCTTTTCTGTTAATCATTCCCCAACCGTTTCCTGTAGGAACGGTTATTTTTGTTGATAAGTCAAAGAAAATAAACACGTTACTTGAACCCGAAGACTTCACCTGAACCGTAGATTCGACTTCTGGTAGGTACATCCTTGGTAAAAACAGCACAGTCATTCACACACACACTCACACACAGTTTTCCCAAAGCTGATCTGCAACCGTCCTGTACCATGATTGACCCTCAGCACTGTTTGACAGGTATGAACAGGAAAGCAACTGTGTGCATAGAGTTCGATTCTTTAGAAAAAGGCTGCTGTGTTGGTTTGGAATTCAGCAGGTCCCTGTCTTGTGCTAATCTCTCTGAATTTCTTACTTCCCATCGTTTAGGAAATGCCAAACTCATCTTTTCCATACACTTGATTTGTTATATATTAATTTTTAGACTGTGATCTCTATATTCTATATGTCCATGATGATCCCGCCTATTTAAGTTTCTATTCAGGAAGGAGCAATAACGACAAAATTATGTAAAATCTAAAAAAAAAAAAAAGAAGTCCCTGCAAAGATCTCTGAAAACACAAACAAAAGCAAACTGGAAGCCAGTTCGGCAAAATAACAGACGTCCATCATCTATTCGAACTCCTCATCCTCTTCTTCCTCCTCCAAGTGGTTGGAGGTGGTGGGTGTGGTGGGGTCGCAGGACCCCACAGAGACGATCTGAGGGGAGTCTCCCAAGCCTTCAGCGGCGTCGTCCTCCATGTCCTCAGTGGTGATGATTGCCACGGCCGCGCCGCTCTTCTTGTTCTGGTGGGTCTTGATGTGCTTGGAGAGATGGTCGCTGCGCATGAAACGCTTTGAGCATTCGGGACACTCGAAGCGCTTTTCTCCTGGACGACACAGAGGGAAACGATTTGGCAAACACTCGACAGCAAATCCCCCAGAGTAACTTTAGCAAACACCTGCTTTAGGGTTCGATGCGGATTCAAAAAAGCATGCGCCAATTCTTGTGAGTCGATTAAAATGACAGGTGTTTTGCTGTACCTGTGTGTGTTCTCCGGTGTCTCTGCAGCTCGTCGCTCCGGGTGAACCTCTTGCCGCAGAAGATCCAGTTGCATACGAACGGCCGCTCGCCCGTGTGCCAGCGCAGGTGTGCCCTCAAGTGGGAGGTCTTTCCATAAACCTTCCCGCAGCCCTCCATGTGGCAGATGTGCTGCTTCTTCTTCGTGGGATCTCCGCTGTTTCTAGACAACAAATCAGTTAATTCACTTAAAAGACTTGATATGATTTTTTAAATGGTTTTTATGGAGTGCTGTTTGTAAAGTGACCAATATTAATAGCAATATTTTTGGCTGTTTAGCCTGTTTTAGGAGAAAAAAAATCATGTTTAAATTTTCCAATACATATTTTCACCTTTTAATTCATATATTTATAAACACTACACATTTAATAACTAAATATGTAGTTAGTTAGCTAAATAGTTCATTTAAAGTTAAATATTTTTTATAACTATTTATTTAGTTTATAAACTAAATGTTTAGTTTGTAAACTAAATATTTATTTTACAAAGTTAAACATTTAGTTTGCAAATTAAATATTTAGATCTTACCTAAATATTTATTTTCCAAACTAAACATTTAAGTTTTGTGACTAAATATTTATCCGTTAAATAAATATTAAAGTCCAAATTAAATATTTAGCTTCTTAACTAAATATTTAGTTTGGAGCTAAATGTTTAACTCCAATCTAAATATTTAGCTAACATGCACATGAACTTGCTGATAAGTGGAAATAGACTATCAAAATAAAAGCTTCATTTTGATTCTCGCCAGCATCGCCATCCATGCATGTCCTTTACAACCTGCTGGCGGAAAACACTGGACGAACCGTTTAAACGGCTTTTTGTTTTTTGTAAATAGGCGTCTTCTCAGGGCACCGCCACACTTCTGACATCTGTCGGCACATCCTCTGCTGGAACACCCCCGCCCTCCCGCCACCTCCACCCTGAACCGAACTTCTCTTTTTTCTAATGTAATTGTTAGCCTGACCAACCTGTTTACTTTTGTAGAGTCCATGACCGTGCCACTTTGGGTCCACAGACTTCTGTCTGCTTTATTAATCACATAATTGAACACAAATTTAAAAAATGGTTATTTTCTAAACTACAGCAGGGGGCGCTAATCGAATAATGTGATAATATTACAACAGAACTGTCTATAAACAGGCACTATGCCAATTCCCCATCCGATCCTTATCTACAATGAGGCAAAAAAGTATTTAGTCAGCCACCAATAAGAAAACAAGATTTCTGGCTCTCTCAGACCTGTAACTTCTTCTGTCCTCCACTCTTTAACTGTATTAATGTCACCTGTATGAACTTCATTATCTATACAAAGACACCTGTCTACAACCTCACAATCACACTCCAAACTCCACTATGGTCAAGACCAAAGAGCTGTCTAAGGACACCAGAAACCAAATAGTTGACCTGCACCAAGCTGGGTAGACTGAATCTGCAATAGATAAACAGCCTGGTGTGAAGAAATCAACTGTGGGAGCAATTATTAGGAAATGGAAGACATACAAGACCACTGATAATCTCCCTCTATCTGGGACTCCCCACTAGATCTCACCCTGTGGGGTCAAAATGATCACAAGAACAGTGAGCAAAAATCCTAGAACCACACGGAGAAACTAGTGAATGACCTGCAGAGAGCTGGGACCAAAGTATCAAAGGCTACCATCAGTAACACTCTACACCACCAGGGACTCAAACCCTGCAGTGCCAGACGTGTCCCCCTGCTAAAGCCAGTACATGTGCAGGTCTGTCTAAAGTTTGCTAGAGAGCATTTGGATGATCCAGAAGATGACTGGGACAATGTCCTATGGTCAGATGAAACCAAAATAGAACTCTACTGGTCGTGTTTAGAGGAGAAAGAATGCAGAGATGCATCCAAAGAACACCATACCTACTGTAAAGCATGGGGGTGGAAACATCATGATTTGGGGCTTATTTTCAGTAAAGGGACCAGGATGACTGATCCGGTGTGAAGCAAAGAATCAATGGGAGTCATATATCATCAGATTTTGAGTAAAACCTCCTTCCATCAGCAAGAGCATGGAAGATAAAACATGGCTGGGTCTTTCAGCATGACAACCATCACAAACAAACTCAGTTTTCCAGTAGAAGAAGCCTAATTACAAAAAAATAGCCGTCAAAACGGCTCGACTAATGTATTCAACCTGAGGGTCGGACATGAATCAGTACAGCACAAGAAAGTGCATGGGGGGCACGTCTGGCGAGAATCATTTCAGAGACCGCACAAAATCCAGCTTTTATTTTGATGGTCCATTTCCGCTTATCAGCAAGTTAATTTAAATGTAAGCTAAAAATTTAGTTAGGAGTGAATCATTTAGCTCCAAACTAAATTTTAGTTAGAAAATGTATAACTTATAAATACGTGAATTAAAAAGTGAAAATATGCATTTGAAAAATGAAACAAATTTTTTTTTCCTAAAATGGGCTAAAAAAACAAAAATATTGTTGTCAATATCTGACTGCAAGTGGATGCATCAGAGAGGGGCGGAGTCGGGAGGGAGCTTGTGGCCCCCCCAGCATATTTTCTACGTCACAAATACAAACTTTTTCAAACTGCATTTTTTGTGTTAAAAACAACAAAAAACACTGTTTATAGGAGTGAGTCTTCAAGGAAGCACAAAGCTTAAAGACTCACTCTAATGAAAACGTGTTCTTGTGGTATTTTCTTTAATGATGGAGGATATATATCAAATAATTCCAGATTAAAATTGATTAAAATCTTGAATCCGAAAAGGTTCCCTGCTCCGCTCCATTCTGATGGATCCACTTGCAGACAAACAGATCCATGTAGTCCAATGAACTCCTGCCACTCTGCAGAAACTAGGTCTTAGAAAACAACACAGACTTTGTTCATTGTGCCTAAAAACGGTATATCATAATGAAAAGACCACTGGGGAGACTTTTAAAATGGAACAAAGATGATTGGAGTGGGACTTGAAATAAAATAAAACGTCAAATCCTTTAACTATTTGCAAATAACTATGAAATTGCAGAAACTTAAACATATCCTACCCATTAAAATGTCTATTGTACTACAGAACTAACTGCTTTCTGGTGGTTGTTTAGCTCGTGAGCTCTCCATACCTCCCCTCTCCATCCCTGCAGTTGGGACAGGAGCAGGCGACACGTCTGAGCCGCTTGCTGGGCTGGCCCTCCTGATCCGAGGAACTCTGAACCGAGCCGAGCTGATCTGGACTCATGGATGAACCTGAAGCCATGTTGCCGACAGTGACTGTCACAGGAGAGGACTGAACTTTGACCCCATCCTGACCCTGTGTTTGACCTAGAGGGGGATTTGAAATGTGTGTAAACCTTTATGTGACGTGCAGAAGGAAAAAAAAAAAAAAAATACACTAAAAACTGTGAGAGGAGAAAATGCAAAATGTCTGAGCAGGATGGATGTTTCCGTTGTTACATCTGGGAACTGGTCCCAAAATTGTTTCAACAGTCCTTTCAAAAAACGTCAATCACTTCTTGAAAAGGTGGTTTATAGTCACACATGTTACACTTATTGTGTACTTACCCTGCAGACCGGTGATGGTGAGAGGAACCCCCTGCACCTGAACCCCAGCAGTGCCCAGTCCCGCGATGCTGACCGTTTGAACCCCTGAGCCTGGGTTGATCTGAGCTGCACTCAAAGTCAAGGGAGTGCCGCTCAGGGAGACCAGCCCCCCACCCCCCACCGTCGCTCCGCCTGCAACGGGGGCCAGCGTCAGCTGCTGCGGCACAGCCGCCCCGAGACCGCCCTGCAGCGACACTCCTCCAGGAAGTTGCAACGTCTGCCAGGTGATTTGCCCAGAAGGTGACAGAGTAGGAGTGCGAATGAGAACCTGGGCTGGATTCTGGATGGCCTGGATGGGCTGCAGAGTTTGTCCCGGCGCCAGCTGAAGGGTCTGAATCTGCTGCGGTTGCTGCTGGTTCTGTGGCTGACCCTGACTCTGGGCCTGGGGCTGCAGCTGGATCTGCTGGACCAGCTGATGCCCAACCTGACCCACGATCACCTGCTGGATGGTTCCGACGGCGTCCGTCTGATTCTGCAGCCCGTTGGCTTGGTTTTGGTTCTGAGAATCTGCCTCGCTGCTCTGTACCTGAGCGTCAGCTGATCCCGCAGAAACCACTTGAGCTGCGTCTGACACGCCGTCGCCTTCAGCTGCCGCTGCTGTGGATCCAGTTGCAGCTGGAGCAGGAGCGGCTCCAGAAACAGCTGTTGTTACCAGCTGGTTGCCATTAGCAACAGAAAATGTGCCATCCGCTGATTGGATGAGCTGAACAGCGCCGCCCGCTCCAACGTTATTGATTACAGGTAAAGCCAGGGTCATGCCACCTAGGTTTATGGGTACTGTGGTCATGACAGGGGGCTGAGAGCCCTGCAGAGTCTGCAGCTGAAGTGGAAAGGACTGTGCTGGACGGATCTGCAGAGGGACGGTTTGATTGGTTGTGCTTGGGAGGATAGTCTGCTGGTTGGCCGGCTGGAGGATAGCCTGAGTTTGGCCAGAGTTGGGGTTCTGAATCAGCTGAACCTGCTCAGGCAGAGCTCCAATGGAAGCAGGCTGGGGGCTAATGTGTACTTGCTGTCCATCTGCAGTTTGCAGGTGGGGGATGACCTGATATTGGACACCGCCAGCAGCATTAGAAAGGTTTTGAACCTGGATGATCTGGTACTGCTGCTGCTGCTGCTGAGGCTGACCCGCGGTCACACTGTTGCTTCCACCTGCTGATTTTAGCTGTGAAAACAGAAAACGATCAGATTAGTGAAAAGTGCAAACATTTATTTAAAAAATCCCCCCTGATTCTAAAAAAAAAAAAAACATTCACCTTCCGTCCAACAGGTGAGCTGTCGTTGGCCACGGTGGTGGCCACCGTTACCGCGACGGGCTGGCTGGTGTTCTCCTTGGCCATGGCAGGCGCCGCTGTAATGATCTGCCAACCGTTCCCCGTGAACTGAGCTGGGACCAGTTCCAGCTGCTGGGGCACCAGAGCCTGACCCCCAGCTGCGTCCACCACTATCTGACCCTGAAGCTGACCGGCCTGCAACTGGATTTGACCCGCCTGGACCTGGATCTGTGGGGCACCCGCCTGGGCCTGGGACCCCTCTGTTCCCCCCTGCCCTCCGATCTTACTGCAGGTGGCCGCCAGCAGAGCCAAGGGCGAGGGCTGAGAGGAATCCTGGGTGAAAAACCACGAGGAGGTAAAGCGGTCACCCACCAGTGACAGAGAGTTGTTGAGCACACAAAGAACATCATGTGCTTCATAGGAACGTCATCGGATTGTTCAATGTGAACCAAAATCGACACATGATTATGATATGAGTCCAAATGAATTGCTACACCCCTAGTGCATAAAAAAACACAATGATTGCTCGGTTACACAGGCAACAATTTAAAAAATGAGGGGAATAAATGAGAAAGCCAGGGAAAGAACTCTGCAAAAAAAAAAAAAAAAAAAATTCTACCAGACATAGAACTGTCAGTGGAAGTGGGCGGTATTACAGGAAGCTAGTGGGAGGGCGTGAGAGAACCACATTTCTCTTTTCTCAGAACACTGGAAGAAAATGCAACCTCCTCTCTTGCCTTTAAAAAAAAAAAAAAAAACTAGGTCGCAGCAGTTTTTTTTCAAGCCTGCTTAATACGAAACAGCCTTAAACTGAACAAAAAAAAAAAAAAAAAAAAGCTACGTTTGCAAAAGGTGAGAGTAATGCTGCTGGTGACAAAAATGACAAAAGTAGATAAATGCAAATGGTATGGCAGAAAAATGATCTGCATGCATTCAAAACGTGAAGATCCTGTGCTGCAAAGATATCAGAAGTATTCTGATCATAATTGAAAATGTTTATTAAAAAAAAAAGAAAAAAAAACTACAACAGCTGGATCATGACAACCATATAAGCTTCTATTCATGAGGGTTGGCTCTCAGCAGGGCCCTGCAGAAGCAGGAAGTGAAATTCACTGGAGAAACGCCCCTAGAGGTGTCTGGCTGGCCTGCTGTGAGGGAGGAGGGGGGAACTTTTTTTTTTTTTTTTTTTTTTTTTTGGCCAAGAGACAACAATCAAACTAATGAAGTGCATTAAACTGCACGACTTTACCTGTGAAGCAGAACTTTTCCCTCTTTTAGATGCTTTCCCTCCTTCAGTTCCAGATGATTCCTTCTTCGAGTCTGTTAAATAAAAGAGAGAGACTTTTACTTTTAATACCACATTGATAGCACGAGACAGGCAATAAAAAATGCAATTTTGTGCATGAATTAGATATAGCATAACAAAGGCAATCAACAAAGACAAGAGGGGAAAAAGACAGTAACCTCATCATAAATACCATAGGGGCATGGAGGCTCATTTCTGTTAGACGGATACACAGAGGGGTGGAGACGGAAAGGGGGGAGGGTACCTACCACTCATAACGCATTAATATACCGAGAGGAAGAGGGTGTAGTTCACGGTGGAAGGCCGGCCGGGTAAAGAGGCGGAGGACGCCTATATGTTCGGCTCTGAGCCGTGGCGGATCTCCTCGTTTGACGAAACCACCCACCGGCCAGGAAGGGCGGTGCCAAGCGCGAGCACAATCAAGCAGTCCCAAATAACGGAAACAACGGAGAGCCCCGCGTGACCGTCCTCGCGCCTCAAAGCTCCTCGCGGCGCAGTCGTGCGTCTCTGTTAGCGGATAGAGAGTCCATACGCGAGCGAATTGATGCCTGTCAGATCGATATCCACAGAGAAGTTGGCACTGTGTGACCGTAGAGGCCCACCCACTTCCATTTAAGCATCAGGACAACACCCTCCTCGCTGCTCCTGCCTGTCACCGCTGGTTTTCTCCCACACGACGCGGGGACGCCTCGTCGCCGGCCGCCGTGCACCGAACACAAATGGTCACCGGTTTTTGTATTTTATCAGCGTGTTCCCTTTTTTCATGGACAATTGTTGTTTTATAAGGGGGAGATACGAGTAGATAGCTGTGGCTTTTGTGGGCGGACGCGCTCCTCCCACATATTCAGATTGGACGACGGGACTCGGCGTGCGAGGGTCGAGATGGGAGTTGTATTTTGGTGAAGCCTCGCCTTCTCGAATAAGCTGGAGCCGATTCAACTACATTTCCCATAATGCTTTTCAGCAGGCCTGTCTGAGAGTTGAAGCGGTAGTCATGTTGGTGTGAGAGCGACAGAAGCGGGCGGTGACTTCTGTTTTATGGGGGTTGGGCGACCGGGAAAGGGAGGTGTGCTGCGTTTGGGTCGACTTCAATTTGGGCTCTAGAAGAGACTAATGCGCGGAATGGAAGTGTTCTTAACAAATTAAGATAATTGTTTTTTATTTTAGATTTGAATGCATGCTATCTATAGCTATAATACAACCCAACAACACAAGAAGGAACAATATTGTTTCTTGTATCAATTGTAAAAGTTTTCAAAAATGTATTTTTCTTTTCTATTTTTGAATATACATATGTGTGTATAGATAGATAGATAGATAGATAGATAGATAGATAGATAGATAGATAGGTAAAACAGTAGAATATACAACAGAGTATTAGGGCCACCATAAAAATAAAATAACACAAACATCTTTAAGAATAAAGCTTTAATTTAATGTAGTGGTAAAATGATGTGGAAAAAATGTATGAATAAACTCATAGAATTAACAACTAATAACTTAGAATGATCATTGCTAGTAGTCTTGCTGTTCCATTTTTTTTTGCAGATAATGTTCTTTCACAAATTGCTTTTCAGCTGAATATACCATACAAATGTGTAAACCTTGATTCAAACATACTATTCTTCCATACATACAGATTCTTCTGTTTTAAAAGGTTGAAAACCCCTTTTTTAGAGTAAACTAACAAAAACACCTAAGAGATTTACTCATTTAACAATGAAGAGTTAATCTACTGGAAAATATTTTTTTTCAATATGCCTGTTAGGTCCTCTTCAGGGGGATGCTATCCACTTTCCCTCAAAAAGTGGGATACAGCCTGCATGTTTTGCCTGTCCATTGCAAGGCCACACAGATATATAACCACACATTCACACCTATGGGCAATTTAGAGTCACAAACTAACCTGAGGCATGTTTTTGGACTGTGGGAGGAAGCCGGGGAGCCTGGAGAGAGAGAACCCACGCATGCACGGGGAGAACATGCAAACTCCACACAGAGAGGCCCCTGCTGGAATTCAGTTCAGGGCCTTCTCACTGTGAGGCGGGAGGGCTAACCACTACTCGACTTCTGCAGCCTCCATATCAAGCAGTCCGGTTATATACAGCTGTGCCACAAAAAATAACTCATGCAACATTTGATTCAGCAGACAGTAAAATGTTTTTTTTTTTTATAACAAAAGTAATACATTTATTTGTTTTCCTTTCCATCGTTACATTTTCCAAGTTAAAATGACCTAACCTGTGATGTATATTTAAAGTCCCATTCTAGTCATCTTTTGATCTATTGTAAAAGTAATCTCAATGGTCTTTCAGTTAGGAGTAAAAGGCATTTTTTCATCTGCTCCTGTTTCACAACAATTTGAATAAAAAAATACTCAGAAAGGCATGTTTAAACAGAATTTTTGTTAAACATATGCCTTCCATCATAAGAAAAAAGCCACAAGACCATGTTAAAAACACAACTTTCATTGGAGTGGGTCTTCAATATGTGCAATATTAGATTGGTGTTGGTTGATGCTGGTGCTGGATGCCATGTAGTGGTACTTCCCCAGTAAACAAAGGACAAAGGTTAGAAGCTCTATTACAGTACAGTGCAATGAAGAATCCACTCTCAATTCTTTATTTTAGTCAGTATTGTTTATGCAGTCATTTTTGTTGTGCACATTTGCAAATTACCCTGATAAAATCTATTTTTTCCCCCTTTTTTTTTTTTTTTTTTTGAAGAAAATGCAAACAAGTCTCTCCATCTTTGTGAGAGCCTGTGAGACATGGCAGCTCTTTACGGGAGTTCTGTCATGCATAAACAACAGCCACACACACAGACCCACACACCTGTGCTGTCCCAGAAACACATGCACACATGCTGTAATCATTGCGGAAGCTGAGCTCGGTGTTCCCGCCCCCTGGGCCACTTGGTAGGTCGTTGCTAAGCAACGAGGCCCTATCTGAAAGAAGGGGAGTTGTCTGCTTTTGAATGTGCGCTGTTAAAAGGAACTAGGTGTACAAAATAGAAGTCTGTGTGTGTTTCTGGAGTGGACACGTCTAAATGAGCATAATCTCCTCTAATCTCCAACAACTGAGGGAGATTTTCTGAGAAACGAAGCTTTAAAAATACTACTGTCACATGTGATTTTAAACATTTATGTATGCAAAATGTATGATCTTTAATGTCATAACATTTTTAGAGTAGTCACAAAAGAAGAAAGAAAAATCTTGAATTAGGTTCAATTTGTTAGAAAATAATTTCTTCTCAATGGACACCACAAGATGGCGCCAGACATCAGTGAGGTTTACAACTTGGAGGAGAACTTTGTCTGTGTTACAAAGCCTACTTTTTGAGCAAGTTAACACAGTATTGGTACTTTATAGCTGTTGTGACTTCATTTGATAGGAATCAGAGCTAAAGTAATTTGGGATTTTAAAAAAAAACTGTTTTATTTTGTTTTGTTTGTGTAATGGTTCAATACCACTTCCTCTTGAACATGATATGAATGTATATTTGCAGGTGTGAGTCTGTTGATGGTTACCTACCATTGTGTATCTCTCAGCATGCACTGATGCCTGCACGTGTGTTTGTCACCTACAACCTTGGCGTCGCCATGTCTCCGTTCCCTAAAGGTTCAACTGTAAACAGAATGATTTATGACATGCAAAACTTGATGTTTTTGCCGTTACCTCACTGCTTGTGTGTCTGTGTGTGTCAGAGTGGCTTTGTGTGTGCGTGTTCTTGTTTTTGTTACCTTATTCGTTTTTTGCTACACTTGCCTTATGGGGACTTGTTGGCCTAATAAAGGACTTTTGTCATTTTTAGTTCGGTTCGGTTTGGGGCTATATGTTGAATGGCATCACCTGGTTAGGGTTAACCTAAAATCTCAATGGGAATCTTCACAAAGTCTTATAGGGAGTATAGTTGTGCAAACTTAAACAGCTCAGTGGGTGCTTGTTTTGAATGTTCTTTTTTTTTAATTGCCAGAGACATGACAAATTACAAAAGAGCCACTCATGTTTTTAGAAAACTCTTTAATGGAAACTTTATTAAGTGTTGAATGAAACAAAATTCCTGAGGGGGAGACAGTCTCTATCTGAGCTGGTGAGATGTCAGCTTTGGGTGTGTGAGGAGGATGGGTGTCAAACCTTTAGAAAAAAAAATGTGATAACTTAAAATTCCCATATTATTAAAATAAAATGCAAATGTTCAACTTTCAAGATATTTATTTATTTTTACGACATTTTTTCCAAAGATCATCAACATAATAAATGAATAAATAAATAAATAAATAAATTGGCCACATGGACAAAGAATAAAAAATTTCAATATATATATTTTTTAATGAATCTATGTCTCAAGCTCTAAATTAAAAAATCTTTACGTTTTTTTAAGTTGTTGGTTCTCAGTCTTTCTGTTATTATTTGTTTTAGAAGCCTAACTTACAGGAATCAACATAAGGGAAATAAATTGTGAGGATTGAAGGTGGAACCCACTTTCAAACTCCTCTACATTTTTGTGCGTGTCAGGTTTTTAGTTTTCATCCATATCCTCTTCTTGTTTTTCTATTTTTTTTTTTTCTGAGAAAACATTGTTGGAAAATTATTTTAGGTTGCATTGTGTGACTCATAACATGACTGTGACTGTGTTGATTTGAGTGAGTAAAAAATATTTGAAAAAAATTCCAAATATTTAGTTATGCATAAAGTATTGAAGATGTGTTACTTCTTATAGGCATTTATGTTGGGCTTTTTCATCCAAAATGTCTTTTCTTTTGTGTACGTCTGCCCGTTGCTTTAAAGCTTCGGTCATTTTAAACCTTAAAGGCTCATCACAACATCTTTTATTCAATTTTTGTTGTGTTTTGTTGATTTTGTTTTGTGTTTGAGGTTAGAGTTTGCTTTCAAAACCCTGGTTTTTGGCTGTGATACTCATTTCGTTACACTTTCCCCAAGAATAAAAGACATTATGTTAAGAATTTAATGGCTAACTCAAAAATGGAAGAGTCCAAACCACGCCACTCCTGATTTGAGAGAAAATGGCTTCACCTTCAACTTATGCTGCTTGTAGAGTCATTCTTTTTCTTGATGTAGTCACAATTCCTGGGAATTAATGTAGCTTACAAAGTTTTAGATGTTGTTTTTGTCTTTTATTTTATTTCAACTTCATACTGCATGGGGTGTATCTAAATGTTTTCACTTTCCAATAATCACTTAGGCAGCACCAGTTCCTTATAGACAAGAGCTTTAGAAGACTTTCTTCTTTACCCCAGATCAAAGATCTGCAACCTTCAACACATACATTGATATTCAGGTCAATTTCTCACTGACTACAATCCAGTAGGAAGTCTTATTTCACCCTTTAGAAAAATAGGACACTGATTTGTTTTTATGTTATTAAGATGATGAGGTTTACATTACAACTTTTAAAATAAAGACACCCTGTACCATACAGGATCATCTCAATGCATCAAATATAGTAATAGCTAGGATGATTTTAGTAGTACTAATATAACACAAAACCAGTTTATTTTACCATTTGTGGAGCATCTCAGTCAGAAATGCACACATCTAATGAATTAATTCAGAGCTTATTATGTGACCCCCTACTATATTTTTAAGGTTCACTTAAAATCCTCAAATTTGTTCAAAAATAGAAAATCTGCCTTAAAAACCCAGTGTACCTTAATTATGAATTCTGTTTGTGCTTTCTGACCTCCAAATGATTTTCTGTGGTACATGGCGTTTAAAAATCTGTTAGTGTTTTGAAACAATTTTGGTAAACTATGAAGGATTTGCCTAATGAATTGTAAGATGACTCCAAGAACCCTGTGGAGTGGAGTCATATTGTTCTTCGACTGTTTGTCAATGAGTTTGTCAACAAAGTCTCACTTTACTTTTTTTATTTCTTACTTTTATACTTTCTGGCTGGTTTTTAAAATAGAACTATTTATTTTTCCTCCAGCTTTGGAGCCTCAGAGTGCAGACCCCTGCCCCAGAGGTAACACATATGAATGCTCCAGAACAACACAACCAGAAACACCCTAAGAGCTGTCTGAGATGCAGGGCGTCCAGGTTGTATCCAGCCTTTGGCCACCAGTAGGCTCCAGCTTTCCTGTGACCCTGAACTGGACTCAAACTGTCTCCGATCGGTCCATCATAGTTTTTAATTAGGAGGAGTTGGATGGTAATTGCCATCCTGCCTGTATCTCTGTCTTTATTCCAGCTTCTTCATTTGAGCTTCTTTTGTTAAAATCAAAGACAGTGACAGGCATTTTTAAGTGTTTTTTTTATAAAGTTGCCTTTCAAATTTGTAATGAACCTCATTTTCAGCTATGCGGTGGTGCAGGAAACTACAGAATCAAACACAGTTATATTACTTTTACTTTACTTTAATGTACCATCGAATTGTCTTGGTTTTTTATTGGGCATAACGAACATCTAAAAAATTCTTCAATTCTGCTGAACAAGCTAACACAGTGGAACAAGTTCAGACGTATAACGCTAGTGTTGGGTGGAAATGAGGGAGTGTTCTGACTCATTCACTCTGTGCAGTAAAGGATGAATGAAAAAACATCTGACTGTAAATGTGTGGATGTCTTTTATGACATCAGAAACTGACTGCCACGCCCTTCCTGATTTTCGAGTCTTTAATTAAAATGACTGGCGTGATGGTGTTCTCACTGTCAATATGTTTCCATGAGTGTGCTGAGTTTGCTGACCTGCGGTGTCGTTTTACAGAAAAATCCTCTTTCACAATCGTATACAGTGGAATGTCAACCACAGTTGTCATTGTTGTAACAAGTGAAACATTCAGTCAGTTGACAGCAATAAGTCAAAAAGGATGAGAATAAGCTACTAGATGGAAGTAATGTGTGATGTAAAGGGTGACACATAGGTATCAAAAATCAATATAACACTGGGAGTAACTGCTTTATTGGTTGAAAACTACAGAAACAAGGAAGATTCTGTTGGTAATAAGGTATCAAATCAATCAGGAAATAAATAATCCATTTCTGTCAATCTTTGTTGGTTTCTCTTCCTGCTGTGTCTCTACTGTATTTGCCTTTTCGTGTACATGTGAAGACGTCCAATCACAAGCTTGGTTCTACCACGTTGGGTCAATTTAACCCTTGTGTTATCCTAGGCAATTTAGCATTGGGAGTAGGGTCATCTAGACCCACTAGACAGTGCGCTGAACCTTTTTTCTTCAATGATTTGTGATCTTCACTGGTGTCCATGGATGACATGAAATCCTCTCCACCTTTATCCACCTTTGTCATGATAGGGAGAACACGTCAATGGAAGGGTGGGGTCATAGGATAGCACAAGGGTTAAGTCGGCTGAGGGTGAACCACAGTGAGGGATGTATGTTGCGTTCACTAAACACATGATCATTCTGTTTTTCAAAGCACTGCAAACGATACCTGAATAAATTAAAACTTTATTCTTGAATAAATTAATATAACTGAATATGATTAATATGAATTAATATGAGTTAGTTGAATCTTTTGTCAATTAGCGGATCACGTATTGAGATGCGTATAAATTATGTGAGAAGGAAAGATACACAACCATAAACACAACACAAATTCTGATTGTTTTTTCACAGAATATTTTAATAATAATGATAGTTTCTCCAAAGTTTCCTTTTTGTCTTTATATGTAACTTTTAAAGTTACATATCCTAGTAGGCAAAAACTTGCAATTACCCAAATTTAAATGAAACAGGTAATGGAATGAAATAAGAGAAGGAAAACTAGTGAAAAAATTGTTTTGTGTTGCATTTTTTTTGCTTCTCATAATGGCTTATTAATACATGTTTGATTAATGAGACTTTAGAAATGTTTTTATTTTAAAGTGCCAGGAGATTAGCATCATCAGCTGTTTGATCCAAAACTGACATTTTATAATAAAAAGTTTTACTCTGCAGATCGGCAGCATGTAAAAATATTTTCCACACTGTAAGGCGCACATGACTACAAGATGCAGAGTCAATGAATGGTGAATTAAAACCTTTGTCATTTATAAGGTGAAATTACTGTAAACGAAACTAAAGCCAGAGAAAAGTCTGTCTGTCTCTCAGACTTTAGTACCTGCGTTCACAGTAATTGTGGAACTTTTTTGTAACATGCTACATGGTAGCCACACCAGTGTTATCATGATCACAATACCTGTTTCTCCCAATCTTGTTTGTAACACGCCACAAAAAACAGACTGATACCACTAAAACAAACATTACTGTGACTATGCAGTTATCCGCGATAGCGTATTCACAATAACACCCAGCCAAATATTTTGACAAAGCACCGTGTACCTTTCAAAATTACTTTGACATCACTAAGAACAACCACAATTAATCCATTAATATAAGGCGCTCCGCATTATAAGGTGCACTGCAATTACAAAAAATTAAGGGCAGTTATTGCTTTATGTAAACATTTAAGAGCAATTTCATTAATTGTCGTTGCTATGTAATTGAACCGTCATCTATTTTTGTCAAACTTTTAAAGTCCTACTCCAAGTACATTTTGTAAAATTGTTCCCAGTCATATTTTAACTACACTGACCAAAAATATAAACGCAACACTTATGTTATTGTTCCCATTTTTTAGGGTATGAACTCAAAGATGTGAAACATTTTCCACAGACACAAAATAACCAGTTCTCTGAAATATTGTTCACAAATCTGTCTAAATCTGTGATAGTGAGCACTTCTCCTTTGCCAAGACAATTCATCCCACCTCACAGGTGTGCCATATCAAGATGCTGATTAGACAGCATGATTATTGCACAGGTGTGCCTTAGACTGACCACAAGAAAAGGCCACTCTGAAATCTTCAGTTTTGTTTTATTGAGGGGGTCAGGCGATTCAGACAACCAGTCAGTATCTGGTGTGACCACCATTTGCCTCATGAAGTGCGACACATCTCCTTCGCATAGAGTTGATCGGGTTGTCTATTGTGGCCTGTGGAATGTTGGTCCACTCTTCTTCAATGGCTGTGCGAAGTTGCTGGATATTGGCAGGAAGTGGAACACGCTGTCGTATACGCCGATTTAGAGCATCCCAAACATGCTCAATGGGTGACATGTCCGGTGAGTATGCTGGCCATGCAAGAACTGGGATGTTTTCAGCTTCCAAGAATTGTGTACAGATCCTTGCAACATGGGGCAGTGCATTATCTCGCTGCAACATGAGGTGATGTTGTTGGATGTACGGCACAACAATGGGCCCCAGGATCTCGTCACGGTATCTCTGTGCATTCAAAATGCCATCAATGAAATGCACCTGTGTTCTTCGCCCATAACATATGCCTGCCCATACCATAACCCTACCACCACCATGGGCTACTCGATCCACAACATTGACATCAGAAAACCGCTCACCCACACGACGCCACACACGCTGTCTGCCATCTGCCCTGAGCAGTGTAAACCGGGATTCATCCGTGAAGAGAACACCTCTCCACCGTGCCAGACGCCATCGCATGTGAGCATTTGCCCACTCAAGTCGGTTACAACGGCGAACTGGAGTGAGGTCGAGACCTCGATGAGGACGACGAGCATGCAGATGAGCTTCCCTGAGACAGTTTCTGACAGTTTGTGCAGAAATTCTGTGGTTATGCAAACCGATTGTTTCAGCAGCTGTCCGAGTGGCTGGTCTCAGATGATCTTGGAGGTGGACATGCTGGATGTGGAGGTCTTGGGCTGGTGTGGTTACACGTGGTTTGCGGTTTTGAGGCCGATTGGATGTGCTGCCAAATTCTCGGAAGCGCCTTTGGAGATGGCTTATGGTGGAGAAATGGACATTCAATTCCCTAGCAACAGCTCTGGTGGACATTCCTGCTATCAGCATGCCAATTGCACGCTCCCTTAAAACTTGCGACATCTGTGGCATTGTGCTGTGTGACACAACTGAAGATTTCAGAGTGGCCTTCTCTTGTGGCCAGTCTTAGGCAGACCTGTGCAATAATCATGCTGTCTAATCAGCATCTTGATATGGCACACCTGTGAGGTGGGATGGATTGTCTTGGCAAAGGAGAAGTGCTCACTATCACAGATTTAGACAGATTTGTGAACAATATTTCAGAGAACTGGTTATTTTGTGTATGTGGAAAATGTTTCACATCTTTGAGCTCATACCATAAAAGCCTAACATAAGTGTTGCGTTTATATTTTTGATCAGTGTATGATTATGCAGTTTTTAGCTAAAATCAGAAGCCTGTGCCATTTTAAAGACATATTTTCTGCAGAGCAGCAGGAGCTTAAATTAAAGTAAATTTGCTTTTGGGTTGTAGGTGTAGGTACCATAACCATACGGCCTGCAATAACCGTTGGGGGTCCTTTCGACTGAGGATAACCTCACACTACAGTAACCCCACTTGGACAAACTTCGTAGCGTGCAGATCTGCTCGGGCTCTACATAATTTCGATTCACGTTTCCTTTTGCAACCCAAAGTTCTTTTCCCTCCTAAGTTGTGTTTGACATTATTCTTTGTAATGTTTATAGAGAGAATTTGCCACAACCCACTTTGTAAAAAGATCTATGGCAGTTAGAATGAATCTGCTGCTCCACACACGCAAACCGTGTCTCTGATCAGAGCAGCTGCAGTCTCGTAGCTTCGTGTTTGCAGGCAGGGAAGGTGCTTTGTTACTGTACGGAACGCTGTCCGTTCGGCTGCAAAGGCAATTAATAATAATAATCATAACAATAATAAAAGCACGTTTAGAAGATAATCTAGCTTCATGGCGGAGCTCTGCTTGTTTACAACGGACCGCATATTATCTTCTTCTGTAGTAGTATAGTAATTTTTCCAGACCAACCACTATTTGACATGTCATCGGACCAACAGACAGCCAATCACATAATGTGACGTCAGCACTAGTCAAAGGACCCCAAATGGTTTTTGCAGGCCGAATAGTTATGGTACCTACAGGGGACTGTTGGGACTGAAGATAGTCTAGCTAATTTCCCAGCATACCTTTGCTTTACATTCTCTCTTTCTAGTGACAAGCGGCTCACAAGCCCAAGCTAACACTGGCGTAGCAAAATATAGCGAGCGATATCGGAGCTATTCAGCCGAACAGTTTAGAGCCAGATGGCAGCTCAGACGAGTACATGGATCTATTTGGAGAGAGCGAGATATGTCCCGCCAATGTCAGTAGCTGTGTCATAAGTCTGAGCTTTATCAAACATCTGGTTTTCCGTTTCTCCTGATCCAACTTGACTGAAATAAAAAATCCCTCAAAGATGAACAGCAGTTTTCATCGTTGATTCTTTATACATGTCCTCCATCATGAGAAAAATGCTTCAAGGACATGTCAGAATACACCAAAAACATCACTTTCATTGGAGTCGGTCTTCAAATAGTCAATTGAACAGATCTGTAAAGCAGGGACTGATTGATCATTTATTGGAGCCATTCATATCCATTTCATACTCAATCACTCATTCTACTGTTTTTTTTAATCAGAAAAAAATAAATGAATGCTTCTACAGCATTCATATGATTTGTGTCATGCCAAAGGTTATACGTGTGAAACAGGAAAGCCAGAGCTTTAGACAGACCCTTTCTCCTGAGAAACATTGCTCCTTAGCATTACTTTTTTTAGTTCACATAACTTCTATGTGGTCGAAAACTTGTTGATTTCAAAAAGTCCAAATGTTTCTGAAAATGTTGACCTTTTTCTGTCTTCTCCAACATTGTTAATCAAAATGGAGTATTTGCCACAGCCCTTTGATCATTACTTGACTCAAACCACATGCTTTTTAACTAAATTGTGTGTGATTCCAGGACCGTACCATTATAGCTGACATTTAGATTCTGATTTATTGCGAAATGGTGATCAACAGCAGGTAATGTCTGGGAATTACACTGCGGCATGTTTGAAAACGGCACAAAGTAACAAAAAAATTCCAGGCGTTTACTGCACTGTCCACAGGTCTTTGTTCCAACCTTAACCATTAGAGAGAAACCATCTGTGATTACAAGTCTTGCTATTCAATATATGTCTTCAAAGACTCAGTCTGAATGACCAGAATGTACAGAATGTATCTACTGGCAAAACCCAAACGTGTTTATTAGCAGATGACATGAACTTCTATTTATCTCCATGTATCTGCAGACAGTAGCCTACATGTGTTGTACAGTACTTAGAAGCAGTATTAACAGACCACAAGGAGCTCTTCTTTAAGAAACAATGGAAATAACTTGAACTAATAATGAAATGTTGGATTGCAATTTCATTAATCATCTCAGCTGGAGTTCTAAATGCTGCTGATAACACCAGATGACTGATCCAAAATTACACAGATGTTTAAATTGTAAGCAGCCAGGCAGCAAAGTTATTAGCTGCAAGAGTAACAAGATATATGCTGTTTGCTGTGGTATTAACTTCATAAATTAAGTCAAATACAGTTTTATGAAATCTCCTCTCAAAGATGCTGAACTAAGCTGCAGAATCCCTGCAGAGAGTGCGATTAAAAAGTCTTTTTGAAGCTAAATGTGAAATGATTAAGACCTCTTAGAAGTCTGCATGGATCTTCAGTGCGTGTTGGTGTGTGCGTGTGTAGACCTCTTTGAAGATGGTTCTCTTGTATGAGGAGAGGAAGACCTTTACAGCAGCACTAAGTGGAGGGTGCAGCACACTATAAAGATCCAAGATAAGTGTGTAAATGTGTGTGTGTGTGTGTTGCTCTGGGAGGACTTGACATAACTTGCAGGCCTGGTTTAGCTGACGCCAACCTCTTGTTACCGGTTGTCTGTGTATGCCCTGAATGACAACCCAGAGGCGGTGCGTGTGTGTGTGTAGTTTGGTGAAAAAAACAAAACATTTATGTTAGATTTGATCCATTAAAAATAAATAAACGCAACTATTATACTGCTACCAATATATGATCACCCAGCCTGGGCTGAGAAACGTAGAGAACATGAAATACACTTGAATAGTATAATAATCTGTATTTAATTCAATTTGATTTAATGCCAATCTTTCTTTCTTTTTACCTTATATTAGATTTGAGAAACATATAGGTTTCAACCTTTTATTTGCCACCCATTTTTTGTCAATTCTGTTTTGCATTTCTTGGCAGGATAAATGGCCAATTTGTTGCATGGCAATTAGCATGAATAGCAAGCAGATCCTTTCCAGTCAATTTAACATCAAACCATCTTTTAGAGCTTTTCCAAGCCTCTTCTCCTCCTCTGCTCCCCCAGCCTCTTAATTTTAGGGGAGGCATTGTGGAGTGAGAAAAGTACTACTTTACCAGACACATAGCCTGGAGGGAGAGTGTGTTTGGTACTGTGCATGCAATTGCATTCACATGTATGCATGAGTAGAGGCATTACAAAAGTTTAAGTGTTAAAACGAAACTCAGAATGATTGCTTTCAGATGTTTACACAAAACAACTGCATTTATAAATCCCTAACCCACTGGGCACAAGACATCTATTAAATAACTACGGTACATCTGTTGGAGATGTTTACTGGACAGACAACTCCATTATGTTAGTCTATTAGATGCCTACCAAAAGACTTCTGAATATAGAAGTCTCCTACACGTCTCCCTGTACTCATCTTGGGATAATTCAGACGTGTACTAGACCTACTCATTTAAACATTTAATAGCAATTTTACAACTAGTTGGTGCTGATTTAGCTCACAGATGACTAGTAATCCCAAAATTCTGCATTTCAAAATTTAGCAAACTTTTCCATTGAAATCTTCCTGGGGTAAAAAGATCTCTGAAATTTTCTTTAAAAACAACAATCCAACATATTTGTGCAACTTCCCGATTGAACAACACATTCATTCAGAAGAATCCAAACATCTCATCTTAAATTTTTCAACAATCTTACTTATCAAAACTCAACTAGAGACATTGTAAACACACACAAATCCACTAAAACAATGCAGATAACAACAGAAACAGGGTGTAGCAGTCTCTGCTAAAAATATATAAAACCCTTGAACAATCACACATTGAAAAGTCACTTTAAGCAAAGTGAACCAGATTTTAGACACCATCAGATTGTTCGTCAGCATAATGGATCTTGTTATATGGCTCTTTATTATTACTGTCCTTTGTTGCATTATCAAAGATTTGGAGAATGGCCTCTAAAACACATAAAACCACCATTAATGCACCGTCTAAATCGTTCTTTCTAATGTTATTAAAAAGTTTTTTAAAGTTTACAGTTAGTATTTACTGTATAGTATTATCTTAGTGCATACAGTCTTAGGGATTGGGAATTCAATAAACTATTTCTAGTTTATTTAAGGGATAATGGCTGGCAAAGTCTCCATTATCAGAAGTTAACTGACGACTCCATTAATTTCTGTTATACCATGGTCCAGGTAAATACTCGATTCTGATTGGCTGCTGGGTGTGCGTACTTAGCGGAAGCAACCGTCCTCCGCTTTGGTTCAGACGGTTTCTTCCGTGAAGTGCGTTAATACTTATAATACACACTTCAAAGGCCATCAACCCGCCTATACCATGGTCACTCACAAAAAAAAAAGAAATGTTCAACCAGTTTTAGTAATTTATTCTTGTTATTTATTCGGTTTGGATCGCTTTTTTCACAAAAAGCGGACTATTTTTTGCGGGGTGCGAAAGGGAAACGTGGCAAAGGACGTGGGCAACGGAAACCGATATATATGCTGATCATCATGAAAGGTGAAGTAAAGCATCAGTTCAGAGAGAAAGTTCTCCTCTTACCGCTTGTTTTTGTCCAGATGATTAAACTAAAGTTTGTTTCAAAGAAGCCGGCGCAGTGATACAAAACATTTAAGCTATGTGACCGGAACGTCTTTTTTTAAAAAAATGATGTGAAAGATAATATCGCGATGATATAGCGATACACTCTGATAGATTGTATTCGTAAGCTAGTAATAGACAGTTTTTACCATGATGTGTGGAATAAAAGTGAACACATAGCCAATAAAAAAACTAAAAGAAGAATAAAAAAAATACAATAGAAAATGGCTCATTTTCTGATATAAATGTGAAAATGTATAAGCAAAGAAAGAACTGATGAATGTTGCTTCAGTTTGAAAGCCTTTAAAAAGTGACAAACTATCCATCATATAAATTCAACTTGGCGAGTGAACAGCATATTCATTCAGAAGAATCCAAACAGTTCATTTCCAAACAGAAACACATTTAAATCTCAATAAAGTTGACTAGTGTGGTCGACTCACTGTTTCCCTCACGCAGGCAGATTTTTGGCCTTGGAACTTTGGCCCCATTGGACACACTTCCATACAAACACACACTTTAACACACACATGGTGATCAGGCTTTCAAATCACTGAGGTAGCTGTGATCAGAAGAACTAAGTCCATCCACCAGTAATGAAAGTGAAAAATGTTGCCTGGATGTTGATGATTGTGCTGCTGGGCTTCCACGCATCAATCAACAGACACGTATGCATTAAACAGAGAAATCACCAAAGACGTGACAAATGAACACGAGTAAATGAATCTCCAAGTCAAAGAGCTAGATGTATGTATGTGTGAGTTTGTGATACAGAGGGATGAATTGTGTTATTAGTGCAAAGAACGTGGATCCCAGGATGAGCAGAATTTAATCAAGAAGGGAGAGCAGGAAGGGAGGCTTGGACATAGTGAAGCCTGCTTCCTCTGAGCTGGCAGACGTCACAAGTATGCAGACGATTGTACATTTACAGCGCATATTAGAGCAGGTCAGGGAAGCTGACTCATGGAAACGGTGAATGGACCCTCCCCTCCTATTTCTTTATCTGCTCCCTCGTCTGCATCCGCAATGTGCGGTAAAATTTTATTTATCAAATGTGTTGGCTCTTGTAACTATTTCGAATTACCTGCAGATTACAGAATTACAACTTCAAGTTACTTACCATACTTAAAGCTTTAGTTACAGCTGCCCTTAGATAGGGACTGTCTGCAAGATGAAACATTTGCAAACCTGCAGGGAGCGCGCGCAAAGTATCAAAGCCGTAGACCGCTAGAGAGCGAAAATGTCCGTGCAAATTTTTATTTACGGAGTGATCCATTAATCCATTTGTATGTTGTATTGTCCTGTTAGAAGTTAGACAAATTAGACAATAGACAATATGTCACACAGTAAGTACATGTAACTTACACGATACATGTACCACAAGCATGACAATGGTACATTCCATTTTCATGACATCCCTTAAGGTGGGATAAGATCCTCAAGGGAACTACAAGACACTCCTGCTCTCCCTGGACAACCCAAAAACCTGTATGTGAGGCAAAAGTGATTAGGTGGTGCAGCTGTAGTTTGGGAGAGCACTTCTCAGCTGTCAGACTCAGCTGAGTTTAGAAACAGTCAGGGCAATCATTTGGGTTGTTTGGGGTAGTTGTTGCTGCTTGTAGCTCAGTCAGGTTCATGTTGGTTGAGAAAATGACAAAGGTAAGAGGAGATCAACCAAATTCAGCTCCAAATACGAAATATTTGTGACAAAAATGTAAAAAACCTTCTTGTAGTTGTTCTGGTGGATGAACCTGCTGGAAGCAGAAAAAAACCGACAAGCCTTTCGAAGGAATGTTCAAGTTCAAACAGGACATCGATTGAGTCATTTCATCACAGTGATCAGATTGGCAGGGTGAAGCTGAGACAGTCTACTGTTGGTGTGTCACTCCAGCTTCAACAGATGATGCATTTACAGAATGTTTCAGGGTTGTCTTCCCACAGGCAGTGCTGCTAATGGGACTGAATTATGCAAAAGGAAGCGACTGCTGAATTCCTCAGCACAATAATTAGGTGTAGTCTGACAAATTAAAACATGGGCACAACTAAAATCTCTGTTATGAGGTGAGCCTGAGAAAGAAAAATGAAACTACCTTCATAGGTAGAGACTTGTCAGGACACCTGTGACTAAAAAAGGAATTTATCAGTTTGTAAAGTAGTTGACAGTGATGGACAATGAAGTAAATGCGTCACATTTGTTCATTCCACTTAAAAGACATCTTTGAGAAGGGGAAGACTAAGCAAGGGGAAGACAAATAAGTGTGCTGCCTGTTAGCGGGGGGATAGCTCAGTTGGTTAAGCACAGGACTGGTTTATGGGAAATCAGGCTTTGATTCCTAAGGGGTACAGGGGGCTCTTTGCCCTACTATATAGACACAAAGCCTGGATAAAATACTGCCTGGATAAAAATAAAATACAGATAAAATACAGATAAAATACAGATAAAAATACAGATAAAATACAGATAAAAATACAGATAAAAATACAGATAAAATACAGATAAAATACAGATAAAATACAGCCTGGATAAAATACTGCGTTGTATCAGGAAGGAGATCTGATATCTCAATGTGAATCAGTGGCTTCTTCTAAAGGGATGTGTGTGGTGAACAATATGTGTGTTGCCAATTTATAAGTCTGGTAAATTTGATTGTGTTATCGATTAAAAAGTATGTGTCTGATTACCCAGATGTGTTTTCTGAAATAAGCACTACAAATAGAAAAAACATGTAAGACACAAATGAAGGAAGGAAATTAACTAAATTCATAGAAGTACAAAAGCATATTTCATACTAGTCATATAAATACACACATACATATTTGGTAATTTAGCCACATGAGTTTTCCCACTCTTTATTTGCCTTTAATTTGTACAGTGTAAATAAAAAAAACAAGAAATTTCTCTCATTTTCATTATCCCAATAATTGTTTCTCGAAAATTCATAAAATATGTAAAAACTTTCAAGAAAAAGTTTTTGTTTTGTTTTAGAAATCTACTTTAGTGTTTTGTGGGAATGAGTGGTGGTGCAAACAAACTCTAATAATGTGGAAATTAGACATTGAGACAAGATTTTTAATAACGTTTACAGCCTTTTCTTTCAGGTAAAGGGCTCATTTAAATTTACGCGGAGCTATTTTATAACTGTAAATTGGGAATTCCATTAAAAAATGATCAGTCTCTTCTCTGGCTGGCCCCGATTTTGTGGAAAATGAAGCAAATCTTCTTATCTACTTGTTAGATTTACCAAGTTTCCCTTGGCAACATGTGTAAATTTGTATCTGTGTATATCTTATTTCAATGCAAGGAAGACATGGAGGACGTTAAGAGATCAGATGAACTTATTTAAAAAAACCTTTATAGAAGCATGTGTGATCACGTCTTCATGTCTGGGTTCATGAGATCATTCAGAGTCTCATCTGGTATGGTGAGCTTCACTCCCGCTGCAAAAGCTGCTTTCCACCGCTACTTCCGAGTCTCAGTGACACACATTAGTTCGAGATGGAAAAAATAAAAACAAGAATTAAACCATCTAGGGGATCTTTTTATTATTGTCCCGATGAAAATAAGAAAAATATAACATTTAGGAGGCCCTAGCTGGCTGCCTGCCTATCCCGCAGTGGCTCTTTGTCTGCTGTACAGCGAGCCGCCCAGTGTAGCGATCACCTCGTCAGTCAAAGGAAACATCAATGATGCAATGGAAAAATATATGTTATTTGTATTATTGCTTTAAACCACTTATCCTACTTACAGTAAGTATGTAACCAGAAGCATTTAAGTTTATTTTCGGTTAAAAATACGGGGTGTTTAAAAAGTCAAAATTATTTTGAAGGAACAAATTAGTATTTCGTGGGAACCAATTAGTCAGTTTTTTAAACCCACGTCAGGTCATGGGCTCTGTAGTCGACAAACAACTCAGTGTTAAACCTGGACCTATTTTGATACTGATTTTTTGATGATGATAAATGCTTTTAGATCAGTGAAAATTAATAATTTCCCGCAGCACACCAGAACACCAGTGTGTCGTGGCACACTGGTGTTCTGTGAAAAACACCGGTGTAGAGGTTAGCACTTTCACCTCACTAGTGGGGAGGCCCTGATTGAAAACCCTGGCTGGTTTGTTTGTTTGTGTGTGGAGTTTGCATGTTCTCCTCATGTGTCTGTTTTCTCCTTTGACTGTACAAGAA